>SNQJ01S0161361.1:29818-44783 GCA_010110895.2 Picea sitchensis | reverse complement strand
AGTTGTTAATTCTAGTGGTTAACAGAGTGGAAATGATTACTGTTTGAAAATTTGTTATAAGATGCAAAGTATATAAATGAAAGGAACAAAACCCCTTTACAGATTGTGTGGAATGCATACTGTCTTGTGATGGCATTGTGTTGGATATTTGATTATGAACAATGAACTAGTTAAATACACAATAATTGTTATTTGGTCACAATGATTGTTGGTTGGTGCATCTCTTTTCGCAGAATGTTTTATGGGTCACTTGATTAATTTCATGAATAGTAATCATTCTTCTTCCCTTCCATTATTTCATTTTACGCTAATTACAAATCCCATCACCTTCCCATATTCATTTTTTCACTCCCTGTTCTGAGATTGATTAGAGTCAAGAGAATTTCAGTGTTAAAGCAGTTGAAGGTGGTAGTGTCTTGTTTGGATCACAATGATGTTTTATTGGTTTATTTTACAGTTAATTGTTGTTGTAATTGAGAAGTAACCATGTCCCCCCCCTTCATTATATCATGTTTCTCTCAATAAAAACCCCTCACATATACCATAACCATTTTCAACCCCCTGCTCATTGATAAACAATAAAACAATTTGTATGGATTGGATTGCATGAGTATGATACATTGCTGAGCCAAATCTATTTCATATTTTTGAGAGTTGTCATGTATGGTTTTTTAAAAAAATATTTTCTAATCAATCACACATGCAGGGATGAGTTTTTTCAGTCGAGGTAGCCATGGCCGAGGAAACAAAGGTAGAGGTAATAGGAACCGAGGCCCAAGAAGGCCCAGGTTCTCCATACATTTTGATGCTGATTCACAAGAGCTTGGCCAATTGTTTCAGGTCTGATTTTTCAATTGGATTGAGAAGAGGGTAGTCCAACCTAGTCCTGAAAGGCCTCCTTTCCAAGCCCCGCAAGCCCCTAGTATTCACGTACCTCCTCATGTCTCATTCCAACCCTAGGTTCCTGAAAATCATGGATGGTAGGAGATTGTCCACCCGGCAGTCTCCCAACATCGTGACTGACCCAACTTGTCCTTGCCTACTCCTCCACCTATTAATTCCATTGTCCAAGCTACCCCTAACCAGTCGCCAGTGCAATCCTACCATGCTAACAAGAGATTTAAAACTAAGGCCACCATGCCCTTGATAAAGGAAAAGCCACTACTGCCCCTTCCTCACTCTCCAATGGCTCTGACAAATCCGTGTATTCCCGAATGCATTTGAGGGACAATTGTTCCCATGTGATAAAAAAGATTAGGCCTAAAGTCTCTGGACAACCAAAGGAAAGTTCAGGAAAACCAAGAAGGGAAAACAACAATAAAGGAAGGCTTGCATCGCAGACTGGGAAATATGGATTTTGAGTTTTTATTTTTATCCATTGTATTTGTTGATGACTGTTGACTTTAGGAAATTTTGGACAACATGTTTTATTTTGGATATATGAGTAATATTTTTGAAAATGATTTCAAATTTCATGAGCTAAATTTGCCAAAAGTGAATATGTTGATGGGAGGCACAAGGAGGTGTGTTTTACTTAACTAATGGTTATGTTATGATTGTTATGAACTAAAGGGAGTCAAAAGGGGTACCACCTACTAGTTATTATTTATTTACAACCCTTATTATAATTATTACTCTTCCCCCTAACTAAATATAGTTGAGTCTTTTAATTAACTTAACTAATGAGTTGGTTCAACTACTTCAACCAATTCTAATTTGTTTAAAAGAAAAAGGAAAGGGAGGAACAAAAGGAGGATAGAAGCAGAAGCATACTAAGGTTTTCTCTTTGAGTTTATGTTGAGATAATTAAGTTTTCATTCATTCATTATTTATCACAAGCCTAATTCTCTTTTATGATAGCAGGGCCTTTTTGTAGACAACAATATTCAGAGATGAATCACATCATTCAAACACTTGTTTTTCAGAGGTGTTGATCTATATTTGATAGTCTGTTAGACTTGTCTGTTTGTGAAATCATTTTCATGAATGACGGAGGCTATTGTGCAGAGTCGAGTGGGAAAAAATATGTGGCAAGATGATCCATCTTTTAGAGTTCAGTTTTGGTTTTCTGTTAGAGGTCCTTTTGTATGTTCCATCGGGGATGTCTAAGTTTGACTTTGGTCCAAAATTTCCGCATGAGATTTTGTAAAGAAAATGACTCTTTGGTGAATTTGAATGAAATAAAGGATTGCTTTATGTCTCACCTGTCTTGATTACCATATTGGTGAATTTTCTTCTATCTTTGCATTTATTTCAACAACTGATATGTTAAGAAAATTATATAAAAAGTAAATTTCCAGCAAGCTTTTTGTTGATAAAAGACTAGCCTAAGCACTTGTAATTAATACTTGGGAGTTAGGATGTTATTTATGTTGGCTATAAACATAGGGTGATATTCCCATCTATTTTTATCTAGCCAAGTGAAATCTGAAAATGCTTGAGTAACATCATTTCATATCTTTTTCCTCAACACACGTCAACCAATAGTGCCAATTGTCGTACGACATAAAGCCCTTCAAAGATGAGGTATTGTGTGATGTTTCTCCTTTCTAAGTTTGTAATTTTCTTTTGAGCCAACCTTATTTATGGAAAATTCATGCTGTATATGAGACTAGGACTTGTAGTGTCATTATTACTTTGGACAAGAAATTGTACATTATACTCGAGGCAGTGCCACCTAGTGCTATTTCCTTGATCTCTACCAAGCAATGCAGGAAGGTCATCTCTCAGACCGATAAGTTTGTCTTCTTCATGATTCACTCTCAAAATGAGAGAAATATCGCAACCACATCTAGGGCCTCTGCGGACAAACTATCCACACAACAGAAACAAGTGGATAAGGTCATGGAAGAATACTCAGATATATTCTCCTCACCTACCAGGGTACCTCTGCACTATCAAGTCAAGCATCCCATCGATTCGACCCTCGACACACTGCTACCCAATATGCTAGTCTACCACCACTCTCTATTAGAGAACGAAGAGATCAAGCGATATATATTAGAACTTATCCACAAGGGGAACTTCCATCCCATCTCATCGCCTTGTGGGAGCCTAATTGTGATGGTGCAGAATAAATATGGGACACGAAAACTCTTCATTGATTCTCGATCCCTGAATAAAATCACAGTCCGAAACCGGTACCCGATTCCCCAAATTGACGACCTCCTTGATCAACTCACAGGGTTCAAATACTTCAGTAAGATTGATCTAAGGTCTGGATACCACCAAGTCCCAATAGAACAAACATATGTGTGGAAGACCGCCTTCAAGTCAAAAGAAGGTCTTTTCGAATTGCTGGTCATTCCCTTTGGTTTGAAAAATTCTCTAGAAACTTTCATGAGGGTGATGGATGATATTCTGTGACCTTTCACCAATACTTTTGTAGTGGTGTATCTAGATGACATCCTCATCTACAACAAGACTTGGATGGAACACTTGCAACATACTAAGCATGTTTTGCACACCCTGCTGCAGCACAAGCTATACGCCAACTTAGAAAAATGATCCTTCGGCATGGACATGGTCTATTACCTAGGTTACATCATTGATAAACATGGTGTGCATGTGGATCTAGCCAAGATCTAGGTCATCTGTGACTGGCTAGCCTTAATCACACTCACTGAGCTTCAGAGCTTCTTGGGACTTGCCAATTTTTATCGCATGTTCATGGGTGGTGATAAGGAAAAATTTGTGTGGGGCCTTTCCCAACAACAAGCGTTCGATGATTTGAAGCAACGCTTGTGATCAACCCCAATAATTTCATTACCATACCTGCAAAAACCCTTTGAGATCGAGACAAATGCTTCAAACTATGTTGTGGGCACCTTCCTCACTCAACATGGCCAGCTCATGGCCTATCATAGTGAGACTCTATTAGATTCTATTCGTAAGTACCCTACTTATGATAAAGAAATGTACTCCATTGTAAAATACTATTGCCAGTGGAGACATTACATTCTTGGGAAGGAGACAGTCATCCACACTGATCATAAGCCACTGTAGTTCATGTAGACATAAGGAAAATTGCAGAATGATCACCATTGTAAGTGGTCCATATACTTGTAGTACTTCCACCTCAACATCAAGTATAAAACATGAAGTACCAACTGAGTCACTGATTGCCTCAGCTGAGCTCTAGTCGTGAAACTCACCACGGTGATAGACTATTGCAAACATGAGACCTCTGGATGAACCCACCTCTATGAGACAAACCCTGACTTCACCACAACCTACCAAATGTTGGGCACAAACTCAATTGTCACTAATTTCCATCTTCAGGACAGACTATTGTGCCATCTGGGCCATCTCTGTGTTCCATCAAGCGAGCGAGCGAAGTTGATTTTGTAAGCCCACTACATTCGGGTGGCAGGACACTTCGGTGTCAAAAATACAATGGCAGTGCTGCAAAAACATTTCTATTAGCCGAAACTTAGACAGGATGTCAACAAGTATATTAGGTCCTGCACTACCTGCGCTATTGCCAAACCGAACACTAAGAAACATGGCATGTACACCCCTCTTCCTACTCTTGAGAGGCCATGGGAATCCATATCAATGGAATACATGTCAGACTTTCCATCTACCAAGAGGGAAAATTACTGTGTTTTTGTGGTTGTTTATCGCTTTTCCAAGATGACGATTCTGGCCACCTACAAGAAGAGAATCACAACATAGGCCACTTCCAAGCTCCTCTTTGAACGAGTATGGGTACATTTTGGAATCCCACAAACCATTTTCTTAGATCGAGATACTCGATTCCTCAACACATTTTGGTCGAGCCTTTGGTCACTGCTGGACACCAAGCTTACCAAATCCACTTCCTTCCACCCCCAGGCAGATGACCAAACTGAGGTTGTTAGTTGGATGATCATGCATATCCTACGCATGTACAATTCCAAGCATCCCCTCACATGGGATGAGAGTCTTCCCTATGTTCAACATAGCTACAATTGAGCCCTACATAGCTCAACCGACCACAACCCCTTTAAGGTGGGGTTGGGATTCCATCCATTGGGTCCCATGGATGTTGCACTTCCCATTGCGGCCACCTCGTCTAACTCGTCCCCTGCTCCAACTGAAGCTGAAAAAGCCACCCAGTTCATTGAGTGGATACAACACATCTTCCAATAGGTTTAAGATATTTTACAAAATTCCAATGCCAAGAACAATCAACGCCATGATAAACAACAGATGCCACATAAGTTTCATGTGGGAGACAAAGTTTGGTTGCACTTGCAGAAACAACACCTTATAGGGCCCCATCAGAAGATTTTCCTACTCCATTATGGACCTTAAACCATAACCAAGGCTGTGGGTGACAATGCTTTTGAGCTCAACATTCCCCCTTTTCTTGGTCTACACTTAATATTCAACGTGGCTCTCCTTCGACAATATTTCCCACCATTATTGGACACCTCAAAGATAATATAACAATTGACACCAACAGAGCTCAACCCTGACTGCATGTAACATGCACCCAATGATCAAATTATGGATGCACAGGTCAAGGGAACTCAATAGAAAATGATCCAACTTTATCGATTTGTCAAAGCACAACAACTCCTGGACCAAGGAAAGTGGCTCACCCAGGGCCAAATTCAAAAAATATTTCCTCATATGATGGGGTAACTCAACACAATGGATACCATTGCTTCCTAAGGGGGGAGGATTGATCCATATGGATGTCGATGGCTTCCCACCTATTCTAACTGGTTCATTTTGGCAGTTTTCCACTTTGGTAGTTTTTTCCTAGTTTTCAGGTCCCTAATTTTTGGGGCCGTTTTGAGGCCCTAAACAACGTTTTTAGGGATCACCACAGTTAGACTGTAGACATAGTCAAATTATTATGGAAACATGTGTAGTCCTCGGATATACCTTTCAAACGGGCTATCGTTCGCCTAAAAAAAAGATCGTATGCAAAAGTTACGACCCTAGGACATTGCTGTACTAGCTTACGCCAATGGGGCCCACATGACTTTTGGTGCTTCATCTCCTAGGGTTAGGTTTTTGTATGTATAGGGTTTTGTAATTCATGTTTATTGTAAAAATGCCTTCAGAGCCTCATTGTAGTCATCTCTTGTGAATGAGCATAGTCGTCACATCTCTTCTGAAAGATAAGCTGCCACCATTCCAACAAGCTTGTTTTCCGCTGCATTTTACAGTTTCAACTTATTTCCTTATTCAATAGAAACCAATTTTACTGTATCTATGTTATTCTGTGTTAAGCAAATTTTAAATAATAATTTGTATTCATTTCATTCTGCTCATAAAATCTGGATCAAAGTCTTTGGATATAAAACAACTAGCTATGAAATATTTTATTCCATGTCAATTGATAAAGAGAAACCCTACCTTAATAAGATGATGGCATCATTCAAATGGAATGGAGTATGGAGGGTTATTATATTATGATAGATGGCTGGGAAATGTATGAAACCATCCATTTTTTTACTATTATTCTATCTTCGACATATGGTCCCTATTTTTTGAGGGTGATTTACTATTAAAACACAAAGAAAAACACTCTTCTTTAAAGGATCAATTATGTGAGACAATAAAGAGGTGGGGCCATTAAATGCATTACAAACTATCACATATGTGACCCCAATTTGCAAAGTTACAAAGTTGATGGTCCAAAAAAAATACATGCATATGTTTGAAACACCATGTTGTGTGCATTCATTGAATGATGCACTAAAAAGCATTGACAGATTAGGTTAACTTACAATCTTATTGAAGAATCTTATTGAAGAAAGACAAAAATTAGATGTTAATATGTAATCATCACCAATCACATGTTATTTACCAACATTTTGAAAGGTGATGCTGCTTATAAGGAATAATGCTAACATGTTTCATACTATATTATTATTTGGTAACTATGGGAAGTGAAAGGGGTTGTATTATAAATTTATCTAGATAATGTGCAAACAACTTGGGAAAATATTTGTCGGTTGAAGGGACATGTAAGATGCCTTGATGATTGTTCTTGGAGTGATGTTAAATTTGTCATAGATTTTATTGAACCAATAGGCACTAGGATTTGTTATATAAATAAAAATCGTCCATATTTAAGTGAGGCATATCAAAATATTGAGTTAAAATCATCATAGAGAAAATAAACCCCAATCTATATCCATGATTAGAATAATTTATACCACGACGATCTAACACATTGAATACAACTTTCCATATAGATTCATATCCCTCAAATCCAAATGGTATGATATTAAATAAAAAGAAAGTAGAGGTCCATATAGAATCATATCCCATGAATTGAAATGGTATGATATTAAACAAAGAAAGAAGAGGTTCATCATAAAGGAATTTTAGACATCAAAAATTATTTATGCACTAGATTCAAAAGAAGCATTTTGCATTTGAACCCAATTTACCCCATTCTCACATGGGTGAGGTGAGTTTGGAATATTTCAGACTTAATAAACATTGTGGCAAGAATCCAATAAATCAATGGTTGACCATGTCCAAGAGATATCAATAGTTGACCACGTCCAAGAGATATCAATAGTTGACCACGTCCTAGAGATATACACATTTATAAACATTTGATTCATGGCGGACATGTCCCAAAGATATAAACATTTGATATATAGTTTTTCTCACAAGTAACCAATTCCTTGTTCCATGAGAGAAAATGGAGCCTTATTCATTTTACTTAGTAAGTGAAGAGAAATCAATTGGGATCTATAAAAGAAAAGTAACATTGTTTATACTCATGGCTTTTTTTTGACTTCTTACTCCATAAAAACCAAATATACTAGGAAGATCCTTTTAATAAATAGGACCAATATGTATGGACAATGAGGTTCAACAAATGGTTTTATAGAGATACCTACCATTAATGCACCAAGAGTAGCTAGGTGCTATACAACCTAGTATGGGGGATATGTTGAGGCGTTAGCGTTATGTTAGATAAGGCTACATTAAAAAAATTAAAGTAGGCTCAATTAAAAAAAAATAACAATAATAAAAATAAAGTGAGCTCAATTAAAAAAAAAACAATAATAAAAATAAAGTCGACTCAATTAAAAACAAATTACAGGGACCGTGTAAAACTTAATATGGAATGAAATAGTAAAAACAAAATTACACTTTAATAAATTGGATCCCTCTCAATGCTTGATAAATCCAAGTTTAAGGTGGTAAACAATGAGTAGCATAAGTAACATCTTGGGAAAAAATATTATGCAAAATGAAGTCAAAAAATCCTATCCTGCCTTTGGATATAAGATCTTCCCAATTTCCTTGTTGATAAAAAGCCTCAAAATCACACAATCTATCATAATTTAGCTTCACCATCCTCAAAGGACGTGGTGAAGAAATTAAAAACCACAAGACAAACAATGAGGAGATTGTTTTCTTAATTTATAGGGATTGTTGGACACACATATGAGGATGTGAAAAGATCTCGTACTAAAATTTCTGATTTATCATGTTGATGTGAATGTATAATGTTGTATAGAGTCATGATTACAATTTCATATTTGTATCTATACTCACTCGACAAATTCATGGCCCATATCCATATAAAAGTGGAAAATGATTGGCAAAGGAAATAAAGATTCAGAAATGAAAATATTGAAGATATGGGGAAAACACTAAGTATAAACATTTAGGATTTATGTACTCATGATCAAAGACACAAACCCCATTAGCTCTATGAACCCTCAAATACCCCTAAGCGTGAGATATTCTTCTTTAATCTCCTTTACCAATAGTTTTATCTCTCTATTTTAGATCCCCTTGCAATCTCTTTCACCTCTGCTTGGATCACCTTCCTCCTTAAGGTATCCTAGGTTACCCACTGTTCAACTACTCAAACCTTCCCACAAATGAATTTATATGCTCCTTTTATGGGCCCTTTTTCACAATAATTATGAGACCAAAATTTGCATAGTGTCCAACAAAGGGTCCGATGTAGTCTCAGAAAGTGGCATTGTCAACCTTTCCAAGGAAATAACGTCTCACTTGAAACCTTACCATAGTTTCCTAAAGAATTAATGCAAAGTAGGACATAGTGGTGGTGCAAGAATTAATATCCATTAAATATTTCTTCATTATACATTTCACTAAACTAGAATAGCAATAAACATCGAAACATTAAAACAAACACATCAAATTCATCCATTCATAAGAAGAGATATACACAACAATCATTAACATTATTATGATATGAAATCAACTTTACATTAGCAAAATATAGTAGTTGTAGGCTCTCATGACTCTTTCTCAAATCACATAGGAAGAAATCTCTTGATACAACAATATAATGACTATTTATAAGCTCAAAGGGTGGTGTAGAATCTGCTAGAATGTTCTAGAAGTATTTCCCCACATTAAACTCTCACTAATCTTAGTGGATGCACATATGCCTAGAGAACATCATTAACCTTTGTGTAGATACTCAAAGATACTCATGTTAGGTTTTTGAGATAGTCTTGTGCAAGGACACTTAGATGCATTCATAACATAAAAAACTCTATGCATTGTGCATACATTACAAACAATGTGCATGGGTTCAAAAAAGTATCAATTAAAAGGACATGACATCAAAACTACCCTAATCAAGGGTTGACCAGTCCAACTCATCGAGTTGTCATTTGTTGTGCATGAGGTTGTTTTCAAGGAAACTACAGATTAATGTATTCTACAAACTTTTTCGCTTTTAGGTGGCCTTGGTCCACTCTTGCATAGTCAAATATAGTTGTTTGATGTAACTAGTCACTTTCACTCTGTCAACTTGCACCTTCTTAGGATTTCTTGTTAGAATTTGAGGAATCTTAGATTCTACTACCACTTTAGTGATCTAGAGTGTGAAGTGTTTCTCTTGAACCTTATTTGCAAATCTCACAGAATCTTTCTCACATTGATTCCCTCCTCAATCAGTGTTATCACCCCAATTCGCTCACCTGTGACATTTAAGTGATTTTAATCAGAAACTTCACAAAAAAATGCTAACACAACTTAATACATTTGAAAGCATGGATTATAGGCCAATTACATGCCGTTCATCCTAGTGAAATACGAATTTGACCACATTAAGGTTTAAGAAAGAGTTCTCATTAAACTTGTGCTATGGCATGTGATATTCTTTGATACCCATGCAACTCTTGAAAATCCATGAAACAAGGAATTTTGTGGCCCATAAATTCCCAAGGACACCTAAAAATGGCTATTAGTTGAGCACATGTCTAGTTAAGACTCCCACCTCATCAATATTTTAGATGTTTCCCTCCTTTTGTTGAATCAAGCACATGGGAGACCATGCCCAAAGATTGGGTATTCCCACTTGAATTAGTTCTCATACAATCTCAAGTTTATTTTATAAGTATGAGGCAATGCATTTCAAAAGAACTTTGAAAGTAAGGTTATGATGGGGTAATTAAGCCAAAGTGTAGTGTTATGTATAAATCAAGCCTACAAATAAGCCATATCTCCCTTGGATATACCCTTGACCCAAGATAAACAACAAGGTATAGGTATCTACATGTTTCCCTAGATCCAAAAAAGTTATTTCCTCTTAATACTAGAAGAAAGGGAATGCCATGCATTTTTCAACAAAGGTTGTCCTCGCATTTTTAGTTGATGAAGCTCTCGATATCTATCTCCAACTCCTGCGATATGATACTTTCACACAAGCAACAAATAAATGCCAATCTACAAATTATTCAAGCGTTAGGAAATCACAATACTAGTCTAGATCTAATTTGATCTATTAAAGGAGATATCAGATCTAACATTTACAACTGAATACAAACAATATGACAGGGGAATAACATAGATGCACATTATGTAGGAATAGATAAGTACATCAAATCTTTGTTACCTTGACTGAATGATGCATTTCTCCTTGTACTCCTTGCTTTTTCTTCTCCTCAACTCTCACTCAAGTAAGACAAACCCGATATGAAGGCTGAATTGTATGGAGAAGTTCCTCTAAAAATACAACATGTACTTGTGAATGATTCTTCCTCCTCTTTCCCATGGAAACACCTTCCTTATATATATTGGTGGAAGAGGCTAGGAGAGGCTTGTAGATATCTAAAACTTAGTTAAATCCACTGAATTGAGAGTTCCCAAGCTTTTTCTATGAGATAAAAAAATCATCTAGCGTTGATCTCCTCAAAATTCACCAATTATAGAAGGATGCTGAGGCAATTGTGGGCCAAAAATAATGCAACTAGCGATCGGTCGTGGGCTGTAAATATATTCAACAATGATTGATCGTGCCCTAACAATGGGTTCGGTAGCAAACATACTAAAAAATCATTCAAACCAAGGAAGAAGAGCATGTCTTATCATGATATCAACTATGTGTCCTCCATGAGACTCTAAGGTGGAAAATAAGGCTGTAACAGATGCCCCCTAATGTGTGATGTCAGGAGAGTAATGGATGGCCAAAACACAATAAAATAATAGTCACCAATGTGAGGCACCGTGAGGAGAGAGAAAAAGAGATGAAGAATCCAAGGAGTACCTGCAATCAGACATCACATATATATAAATATCATCTCTGAGGTAGGCATACCCATGCTCGAAAGAGAGACAAAGCATGGATACCAACACAATGCACTGCGGATCCATTAAGTGAAATGAAAGACCATGACCACGACCATGAAAAAAGTACACGGTGGATCCATCTCATCTAAAATATTATAGCCATGAGAAAATACAATGTGTATCTATGTCACAATATACATAAGAGGTCACATTGAACACCAATGAGAGTTCCCCGAGAGTCTTCAAAGTACTCTTGCAATAGTGATATACTCCATCACAACTTGGGAGGGGTGAATAGAAATGAGGTGGCCCCAAACCCAATGTCTTCATCCCAAATCCCAATGGCACGATTATACAACATGAAAATATATGAGCTGATGTCGAGCATGGTAGAAACCGTCTGATTACCGACCATGAAGTATACCATTAACAGAAATAAGGGGACTCTCCAATGATGAAAATGGACCCCATGGTACCTAGTACAATTTAGCGAGTTTGAATGGAGGATATGATGTCAAACACTTATAGAATAATTTGATCAAGATTCAATGATGTAAACCCACCATCGATTCTAAGGAAGCCTAGCATTGAGGAATGCAAGCTCCAAGGTACTAGCTGGTTTCTATATCCCTCTCCTAGATAATGCATTGAAGTCAATAGGAAGAGATCCATCGAAGGAGAGACTTAATGTATCCTCCATCAATTGACACAAAACATACACTGAGAGATGATGTGAAGAGATAGAATCAACAAGTACAAATGACACAAGGATAACCAACACAGATGGTGAACGGTATAGAATATGGCCAACTCAGGTTTAAATTGTCTTGAACATATAGCAGGGCACAATGATGACCTAGCAACTAGAATTCAGAGAACCACTAATATAGTGCAACAAAAAATGAGACATTGAATCACTCTTCATAATGACTAGAAGAGTAACCAAACAAAGGAGTATATGTGACTCATATGAATGATATACGAATCCTAGGTAATCTATAATCCAACTATAAGACAATGACACAAACATGTTCCATGTTCAAGGGAAACATGATTGATGTTTCCATTTTGGAAATACAGATCAATGGTAACCCCCTGCTATTTTTGTGTTTTGAGTGTCTCCTTCATAGTTTAACAAATGTGAAAGAGAGATAAAAGTGTGCTCAATGGTGTCTTTTTTGTTAATTTCTTATGATCTCAAAAAAGAGGTAAAATTATACTCGTGAGGTGTCTTTTTCGTATGCTTTTACGAGTTCAAAAAAGAGTTAAAAGGATATTTGGAATGGTGTATTTTTCATGGTTGAAGGAGCACACACAAGAGTTAAAAGTGAGCTCATCTAGGTGTATTTTTCATGGTTTAATGAGCATGAAAAAGAGGTAAAAGTAATATCTTCTGGAGAGAATGAGTGGCTTAACAACATGATTTTATGTTCCAAGTGCATATAACTAACCTAATCACCATGAATGAAAATGGGTACAGGAAAGTGAGCTCCACTCTTGGAAGCTACTCTCTCCATGGATAAATGGTCACAAAACAGAGGCCAAATAATGCAAGTGTCATGTGGTCAAGTTTTACTGTAATGGCAGTAACAAGGATCAGGGAAAACAATAACACAACAACAAATATAAGGACTTGAACAACAAATGCATAGGAAACTATAAAATGCCATAGAAAGATAGGACCCCCTCAGGATAAGGCTAGAACATAGATGAAGAGAGAAAAATGAGGCTCAACATCAAGTCATGGGGAGTCTACATGATCTAAAAATGAAGAAGACTTGTATTCTTGAAATTATTTGCAAGTAAAATTTATGTATTAAAGTGCAAATGGGTCAACTTTGCAACACAACTTTAATAGGATTTACTTATTCAAGATGCATATAAACACCAATAATAACAGTGAACAGAAAACACATAACACAACAAATGATAAAGGAGTTCACCCCTCTCTCGGGCTACATCTCCTGGTCCAACTTCCAATGGATCATTTGTATTATTTTCTCAAAGTGATAAAAAATGTGCTTTACAATGCTCAAAATGCCAAATAGACTGCTCCAATGGATTTATAACGTCCAAAAACCCCTAGCTGGGCTTTTTTGGCACCTCGTTTGGCCAAAAAATGAAGAAGATAGGCTTCCTGGAAGTCCCCCCTTCAAGCTTGCTGTCTCTGCATCTACAAAACACACCCTTGTTGGCTCAACCTAGCCCACACGCATTTTAAAGCGTAAAAACTTGGCACCGGGTGCAACCGCACAACTGGTCCAAACTGTCAAACAGTTACGCACTGGCCTTTAACTACCAAGGCCCATGGGCACATGGTCACCACATGACCACACACAATACACAACAGGGCTAAAGTTTCAAATCGTTTACAAAATCGTAAGGTTAAACCCGTGTGCATACACGTTGGTCACATGTTATATCAAACTACACACATTTCAAATGGTTACAACATATATTACGGTGGGTCTAACCACCCATAGCACTGGTCGTATGCAATACAATATATAACCATGGGCCGAGGCTTAGCCCCGGCTCGGTTCACGCCCCAACACACATTTTTACAAATTTAAATATATTACAATGCATATATAGGTTAAGTAACATGTGCGGGCGCAACAGTTGGGTGGTCTTTCCTAAGGATTTACCCTGCCCGGAGGTCACGGGGTTGACTCCTGCCAAGTGCAAAGATTTTAATCCAATAAACAGGTGACACATGGCGACCATTGATTGGGCCACGTGTCACCATCCCATTCACTGTCAACAAGCCATGTCACATGCCAATTGTCCCAATAGCTTCCTGCCACATGTCATATGGCCTGCCATGTGTCGTATGGCCTGCCACATCAACATTCGTATGAACTGTACAGTCATCACCCCTTTTTTTCCCTGTTTGTAAATTTGAACAGAACGTGATATCTCTCGCTCCCGACGTCCATTTGAACCCAAAAGAGTTGCATTGGGATCATAACAACGAGGCCTATGTTCTCGTTTGATTTGAAGTGATTTTGAACACTTTGAATTTTTGAGCAAAATTTGATCCCCTGGATCACACCTCCCCATTGGAAAGCTTTTGGACTCCAAAAGACTATTTTTAGTCTATTTGAAGATGAGGGTATAGTTCCCTCACTCTTCCAACCTCAATCCACTTGGCTTTGCTTGGATTTGTACCTTTAAGACCAACTCGAAGATACTCCACATTTCCTCATTTTGAAGTTCGCATTCTCCTGTTAAGGATGGTGTCTTCATGCAGTTCTATAAGATATTCTGGGGAAAAATCATCTATAGAAGGAATATGAACATGCTCTCCTTGATCATCAATCAACGGAGGCTCATACAATTTCAAATTCTCAACATTAACAATTGCATACATTTGCATATAAGGAGGCAAATCTAAACGAAAGGCATTGTTACCAATCTTGTCGATAATCTTGAAAGGACC
>SNQJ01S0161361.1:8016-29746 GCA_010110895.2 Picea sitchensis | reverse complement strand
TTTAGAACGTCCAAAAACCCCTAGCTGGGCTTTTTCGGCACCTCGTTTGGCCAAAAAATGAAGAAGATAGGCTTCCTTGAAGTCCCCCCTTCAAGCTTGCTGTCTCTGCATCTACAAAACGCACCCTTGTTGGCTCAACCTAGCCCACATGCATTTTAAAGCGTAAAAACTTGGTACCGGGTGCAACCGCACAACCGGTCCAAATTGTCGAATGGTTACTTGCCGGCCTTTAACTACCAAGGCCCGTGGGCACATGGTCACCACATAACCGCGCGCAATACACAACAGGACTAAAGTTTCAAACCGTTTACAAAACTATAATTTTAAAACCACGCACATACACGTTGGTCACATGTTATATCAAACTGCACACATTTCAAACGGTTACAACATATATTACGGTGGGTCTAACCACCCGTAGCACCGGTCGTATGCAATACAATATATAACCATGGGCCGGGGCTTAGCCCCGGCCCGGTTCACACCCCAACACACATTTTTACAAATTTAAATATATTAAAATTCATATATAGGTTAAGTAACATGTGTAGGCGTGCTGGTTGGGTGGCCTTTCCCAAGGCTTTACCTTGTCCGGAGGTCATGGGGTCGACTCCTACCAAGTGCAAAGATTTTAGTCCAATAAACAGGTGACACATGGCGGCCATTGATTGGGCCACATGTCACCATCCCATTCATTGTCAAAAAGCCATGTCACATGCCAACTGTCCCAATAGCTACCTGCCACATGTCGTATGACCTGCCACATCAGCGTCCGTATAGACTATACGAACTGTACAGTCAACACCCCTTTTTTTTCCCTGTTTGTAAATTTGAATAGAACGTAATAACTCTTGCTCCCAATGTCCGTTTGAACCCAAACGAGTTGTGTTGGGTTCGTAACGACGAGGCCTACACTCTCGTTCAATTTGAAGCAATTTAGAACACTTTGAATTTTTGAGCAAAATTTGATCTCCTGGATCACTACAAGAGGGATCCCATGCCTATGCGAAGTCACAACAGGGGAAACAAATGGAAATCAGGTGTTAACTATGGTACCCATGGAGGGTAGGAACTACTAAACAAGTTACGACATGAAAAAAGGAGAAAATAATGTTGCAACCTGATGGGATCTAACCTAAGGCATGATATTTAAAGAATGGATGGATAATAATGCAAATAATGGATGCAAGGAAACACCTATCTCTATATTCCATTTCGAAAGTCATACCTTGGGTTCAATGGATGCCACCATACTTGTGAACAAAATGTCCCTGTAATCCTATAGAACAAGTCTAGACTAGAGTGCCAAGTCAACATGTAGTGGGAAAATCTCATAAAAAGGGTGAAAAATGCACATAAGTGAAAAATTCTGAACCACTTACTTGGTGGTGAGGTGTGAAAATAGGCTTAGTATATCCAAAAACTGGTAAAATGAAACCACTTTGTATGGTAAAAAAATTCATTTTTACTTTTACCACTTGGAGAACTAGAAAACTTTGGTGAAAACCCTCTTCTTAGCGAGATCTTCTGGAGAACTCTGCGGGATATTTATCCAAAGAAACTATTATCTTCATAAATAAAGCGAATCATTCACACCATAAACACAAAATAATAAACATAAGAATGTAGAGAAAATCCTTGAGGTAGGGTAACACCATTAATTATTCCTTATGGAAGGAACCACTCCACAAGCCATGATTGCTACAATTACACTACACTCCACAATACATCTCATTAGATTGCTTCTATTTATTTATATAGTTCTATCTAAGCTCCTCAAAACTTTCTAGTGAAGGAACCTTTTAGTAATCCTTCTTACAATTATTTCTTTAACACTATGTGGCCACCTATCTATCCATACCCCCCTTGGGTACCCCATATTATTCTCCCTAGATACACTACATATAGGAATCAACTTGTATTCCACCCCCAAGCCAAAACATGCTACCAATAGGGTGAAGGAACCTCCTATAGTATCTAATCTCTCTCTCTTATACCATACCATTACTCTCATGACATAGCCCAACTGCTCACTATAAATCACTCCAAGATCCCATCTAATAATCAAACAACCATGCCCCTCTCTTACAATACCTTACACAACACAAGGAAGATATTATATTTCTCTACTCATCAATCCCCTAAGGATATTCTCCCCTTATAGTGTTGTTAAATGCATGGTGAAAGACTCCAATTGCTGGATGCCTTATAGGAATATCCTAGAAGATAAAACACTTGGCCCCATAATAGTCAATGAGAAGTAGTAAAGGATGCAACTCTAAAAGTGTTTTCTTCAACTATCATGGACAAATATTTATCTAGGTGGATATCAGTGGCCACCCACCTATTCCAACTAGCTCACATACAAATGTCATCTTGGCAGCTTCAGTTTTCATACTGGCAGTTTTTTTCTAGATTTTTGGGTCCTAAACTCCCGAGGCCATTTTGAGGCCTCAAACAACGTTTTTTGGGCCCGCCATAGTCACATAATAAACAAATTTAGAGAGTGACAACATAATGTGTAGTCCTCAGATATACCTTTTCAACGAGCTATCATGCGCCTAAAACAAAGATAATATGCAAAAATTATGACCCCGAGAAGTTGATGTACCAACTTACCCCAATGGGGCCCACATGGATTTTGGCGCTTCATCTCCTAGGGTTAGGTTTTTGGATGTCTAGGGTTTTGACATTCATGTTTGATGTAAAAAGGCCTTTGGAGCGTCATTGTAATCATCTTCTTGTGAATGAGCACATCTGTCACATCTCTTCTCAGAGATAAGCCACCACCATTCTAGAAAGCTTGTTTTAGTCTACAATTTACAGTTTCAACATATTTCTTTATTGAATAGAATCCAAGTTTTACTATATCTCTATTATTGTTCATTGTATCTATGTGTTCATAATATAGATCTGTATTCATTTAATTTTTCTCATAAAATTTGAATCAATGGTATCAGAGCGATCTACTCCTTGTCCTTCTTAGTGCATGTCCCTGACGAGGTCAGGGTACAAAGTGTTGGGTCTTGAGATTGTTTCTATTGAGGAAAAAATCTCTCACATGCCCAAGAAAACTTCCATGGAGGGAGAAAATAAATATTATGGGACAAGAGATCCATTCAAATTGTTGCTCGAAGAATCCCTCGCGCAACAGAGGAACGAGATGATGGATAGTTTTGCACAAATCATTTGATGACTACCAACAAGTGGTACATCTTCCTCAAGCGGAGGCACCTCCCCTTTCAAGGTAATATCAAATTTGATATTCCTATATTTGAAGTTTATATGGATGCATATGCTGTAGACAAATGGTTGAATCTGCTAGAAGGGTATTTTTTTGTCCATAACTTTTTCATTAGAGAAAATATTACAATTGCGCTCCTTAAAGCCATCCCCCATGTCAAATATTGGTGGGAAAATTTATGCGAGTAAAAGGAAACAGAGCAGCCCTCATTATTTATAGTTTCCCTCACTTGGGAGTCCTTCAGGGATGTTATTAAGGAACAATACTACCTCGTTGGAAGTTATGATGACCTGTATACAAGTTGGACTACACTGCAGCAGGAAATGGAGCAAACAGTGCCAGAGTTCACAAATATCTTCCATACCTTGCGCACCAAGATGGGTATAAAATATTATGAGCAACATATAGTGCTCAAATATTGTGAAGGTTTGCATAGATACATCTATAAATAAATGGAGTTTTTGGACATCTCATCCTTGGGCACGACCTATCGATATGCCATCAAAATTGAGCAAAATATTAAACAAAAGATGCGACAGTTTGGGTATGGGAACCCCTCATAGCAGAAGAAGGGAAAGGGTAACCCCAAACTGTAGAAAAAAGGGTAGAGAAAATATGGAAAACCTTAGGACAACCAGTCTAAGTTGCAAACAAAGAAGGATATTAGAAAGATGAAGAAATACACTGGGAAGTGGTGCGACTTCCATAAGAGCCCCTGGGATAACACTGCTGATTGCCACTCAAAGAAGTCATTGGTGGATGAGGTGAAAGCCTCTAAATTATATGCAGGTTCCAAATCAGAGTCAGAACCAGAAAAGGGTAAATATATTATTGACATGGAATCTAGTGCCATCATTGCTACCACCAATATCCAACCTGGTGAACCTGATGAGCCAGAGGAAGGCGAGCACCTCTTTCATTCACATATGTGGGTTAAGGGTACTATGCTAAACTTCATTGTTGATAACGGTATCCAAAAAAAACTCATATCAGTAGAGGTCATCAAGTGGATGGACTTGTCTAAAATGCCACACCTACATTCATACACCATTGGATGGCTCCACCAAGGAAGTGATCTTCACATCAACCAACAATGCCACCTATCCTATGACATGAAGCCCTTCAAAGATGAGGTATTGTGTGATGTTTATCCCCTTGAAGTTTGTGATTTTATTTTGGGCCAACCTTATTTATGGAAAATTCATGTTTTATATGAGTCTAGGCCTCATAGTGTTATTATTACTTTGAACAGGAAATTGTACAAGATACCCCAGGTAGTCCCACCTATTTCCATTTCCTTGATCTCTACCAAGTAATGCAGGAAGATCATCTCTCAGACCGAGAAGTTTGTCTTCTTCATGATTCACTCTCAAAGTGAGCAAAAGGTTGTAGCCACATCCATGGCATCTATGACCAATATCTCCATGCAGTAGAAGTGAGTAGATAAGGTTGTGGAAGAATAAAAATAAATCTTCTCCTCACCCACCAGGGTACCTCTACACTATGAGGTCAAGCATTCAATCGATCTGACCCCCGAGACACCACTACCCAATGAGCTAGTCTATCGTTGCTCACTATTAGAAAATGAGGAGATCAAGCTTTAGATCCAATAAATGCTCCAAAAGGGACACATCTGACCCAAATCATCACCATGTGGAAGCCCAATCATGTTTGTGCAGAAGAAAGATGAGACCTGATGACTCTGCATCGATTATCGAGACCTAAACAAAATCATAGTCAGGAACCGGTACTTGATTCCTTGAATCGACGATCTCCTTGAATAAATCATGAGGGAAAAATACTTCAGTAAGATTGATATGAAGTATGGATACCATCAGGTCCCAATAGAAAAGACAAATGTATGGAAAACTGCCTTCAAGTCCAAAGAAGGTCTTTTTGAATGGTTGGTCATGCCCTTTGGTTTGACAAATTCTCCAACAAATTTCATGAGAATGATGGATGATATATTGTGATCTTTCACCAATTATTTTATGGTGGTGTATCTGGATGACATCCTCATCTACAAAAAGAATTGGGTGGAACACTTGCAACATATTCAAGAGATTCTACACACTCTGCAACAGGTTCTGAACACAAGCTATATGTAAATTTGGAAAAATGATCCTTCGACATGGACATGGTCTATTACCTAGGACACATTGTTGATGAGCATGTGGTGTATGTGGATTCAACCAAGATCTAGGTCATTCGTGACTGGCTAGCCCCAACCACACTCACTGAGATTCATAGATTTTAGGCTTTGCCAATTTCTATCGCAGGTTTGTGTTGGGATTCTCCCATATTGCATGGGCCCTCAACCAAGTAACCAAGGGTGGTGGTAAGGAAAATTTCATGTGGGGCCTATCAAAACAACATGCATTTTATTATTTGAAGCAGTTCTTTTTCTCAACCACAATCCTCTTATTACCCGACTTGCAACATCCCTTTGAGATCGAGATAGATGCTTCAGACTATGTTGTGGGCGCAGTTCTCACTCAACATAGACACCCCTGTGGCCTATCATAGTGATACAATATTCGATTTCATCCGTAAATACCCTAATTACGACAAAGAAATGTACTCCATTATGCAATCCTGCCACCGATGGAGATATTACATTCTTGAGAAGGAGACAGTCATCCACACCGATCATAAGCTGCTGCAGTTCATGCAGACACATGGAAAATTTTAGAATGATTGCCATCAGAAGTGGTACACATACTTGCAATAGTTCCATATCAACATCAAGTATAATACAAGAAGCACCAACCATGTCACTTATTGTATCATCCTCCTACTATTTGCAACACTTACCATGGTGCTAAACTCCTGTGGCTACGAGACCTCTGAATGACCCTGAATCTATAAGAGAGATCCTGACTTCACCGCCACCTACTAGATGATGGGAGAAAAAACAACTGTCATTGATTTCCATATTTAGGATGGGATGCTATTCCATTTGGTCCATCTCTGCATTTCATCAAACAAGAAGGAAAAGATGATTTGGGAATCCCACTATAGTCGGGTGGCAGGACACTTCGACATTGAAAAGACAATGGAAATGCTACAACAACATTTCTATTGGCTGAAAATTCAACAAGATGTCAGCAAGTATATCAGGGCCTACACTTCTCGTGCCATTGCCAAACTGACCATTAAGAAACAAGGAATTTACACCCATGTTTCTACTCCTGAAAGGCCCTAGGAATCCATCTCGATGTACTACATGTCAGGCCTTTCATCAACCAATTGGGGAAATGACTGTGTTTTGTGGTGGTTGATCATTTTTCTAAAATGGAAATTCTAACTGCCTGGAAGAAGAGGATCACAACAGAGGCCACTACCAAGCTATTCTTCAAATGAGTGTGGGTACATTTTGGGATACCAAAAACCATCGTCTCATATCAGGAGAGCCGGTTCCTTAGTACATTTTGGTCAAGCCTATGGTCACTGTTAGACACCAAGATCACCAAATCCATTTCCTTCCACCCCCAGATGGATGGCCAAACCGAGGTCGTTAATCGGATGATCGTGCATATCCTACACATGTACAATTCTAAGAATCTCCGCACATGGGATGAGAGTTTTCCCTATGTTCAACACAACTACAACAGATCCATACATAACTCAATCGACCACAACCCCTTTTAGGTCGGGTTGGGATTTCAACCATTGGGTCCCATCGATGTTGCACTACCCCTTGCGGCCACCCAGGTAGACTCATCCCATGCTCAAACTGAAGCCAAAAAATCTACCCAGTTCATTGAGCGGATCTATCACATCCACCAATAGGTTCAAGATATTTTGCAGAAGTCCAATGCCAAGTACAAGAAGTGCCATGATCAACAATGGGTGCCACACAAGTTTTAGGTTGGAGATAAAGTTTGGTTGCAATTGCAGAATGAACGCCTTACATAGCCCCATCGAAAGATTCTTCCGCTACACTATGTACCTTATACCATCACCAATGCTATGGGTGACAATGATTTTGAGCTCAATATTCCCCCGTTCCTTGTTTTACACCCAATGTTTAATGTGGACCTCCTTTGGCCATACTTTCCACCATTATTGGACACCTTAGAGGTAGAAAAATAGTTGACACAGATAGATCTCAACCCCGACTGCATGGAACATGAATCCACTAATCAAATCGTGGAAACATAGGTGAAGGGAACTTTCCAACAAAAGTTTCAACTTTATTGTGTTGTGAAAGCATGGTTTCTCTTTCACCAAGGCAAGTGGGTCACCTGAGGCCAAAATCAACAGAAATTTCTTCATCTGATGGGGAAACTCAATGCAATGGAGACCATTGATTCCTAAGGGGGAGTATTGATCAAGGTGGATATCATTGGCCACCCACCTATTCAAACTGGATCGCATACATATATCATCTTGGCAGCTTAAATTTTCATCTTGGCATTTTTTTTCTAGCTTTTCGGGTCCTAAACTTCGGGGGCTATTTTGAGTCCCTAAACAACGTTTTTTGGGCCCACCACCATCACACTACAAATCAAGTAGAGTGTGATGGAATAATGTGTAGTCCTTGGATATACCTTTCCAATGAGCTATCATGCACCTAAAACAAGTACTGTATGCAAAAGTTATGACCCCAGGAAGTTGATGTACCAACTTACCTTAACGAGGCCCACACGGATTTTGGCACTTCATCTCCTAGTGTTAGTTTTTTCGATGTCTATGGTTTTTTCATTCATTTTTGATGTAAAAGGCCTTTGGAACCTCATTGTAATCATCTTCTTGTGAATGAGGGAAACCGTCACATCTCTTCTCAGAGATAAGCCACCACCATTCTAGCAAGCTTGTTTCAGTCTGCATTTTACAGTTTCAACATATTTCTTTATTGAATATAAGCCAAGTTTTACTGTATCTCTTTTATTTTACATTGTATCTCATGGTTCATAATATATATCTCTATTCATTTTGTTTTTTTCATAAAATTCTGATCAACTCTTTCCATGGTTTCTATTTCAAACCATTCCGTTTTCACTCACAATTTTAGCAACAATCTTCGCCAACTTATATGGGCCCTTACCAACCACAAGTACATGGAAAAATATTTCCATTTTCAGTCATAGAAACCCTAATATATTGAGATAAGCATTCTCATAACATGGGAAATTGTCTCCTCTCCATCCCCTACAAATGGTTTAATATTGATAGAATGCATGTAAAGTACAATGGGAGACTTTTTCTTGTGTGAGACCTACTCTCTTCCCAAGGATGTGATACTTGTACTAATACATTCACTCAAGTCAAATATTGAATGAAAAACTTTTAAGGAATCATGGGAATTAAATTGTATTACTCCAAAGGGAAATGACAAGGTCAAATCACCTAACAACCCCCTTTCCTCTTCCCCTCTTCTAGTATCATAGTATCCTTTCTATCTCCTAAAACAATATTTTTGGTGGATATTATATATTATGCATTTTCCTTTTTTATAATTGCTTTTACATATGGATAATCATATAATGGACAATATAAAAACCACACCCTAATCCTATCCCCCACCAAACTCATACATATTCACTAGTTGAGAACTTGATGTCGATATCCATGCCAAGAATATTTACATTTCAAAACGGGTTCATTACAGTTCAATCCACATGGCTTGACTCCTAACTAATAAACCACATCCTACAATAATACATGATTTATTATATGTTATATTATAGGGGATAAAACTCGAGTATTACAACATGGTCCCTCAATAATGCATCGATGGGTTGATAGAATCAATAAATTTGATTTCCCAACACTAAAATGGCTCCCCAAACACATGGGTTTACAATGAAATTTCATCTTGAGTAGATGACCATTCCACATATTGGTAGATGTCTCACTTTGCATATTCCAAAATAGTTGCAAACAAAGTTGGCCATCATATCCTTACATACATGACCTTGATCTGTACAATTGATTTGAAATGGATCATTAAATATTTTTTCATCTATTTTGGTACTTTATAGGTGGAAAAATTTCAGCTATTGGCTTGTAGGGCCCTTTTTAGGGGTCCAAAATTTGGGGTCCAAAATTGTATGGAGCCTATTTGAGTCTTCAAATGGTGTTCTTTAGGGTCAAAACTTGTGAACAATTTTTTACACTCTCGATAATATTCTACACATCAAGATATTTCCAATGGAACAAATATAACTTCAACCGGAGTTTGTATGAGGAAGTTATGCCTCCCACAAGTTGACCTATCCTATTGATCACCATGATATTGAGTGGAAGCTATTTAAACTTCTATTACTCAAACATGTGGAACTAGTCATGTGTGGAGTTTAGAGCATATTCTATAGGGTTCAAAACCATAACCCTAATCAAGATTTGAAGCATGCAAAAACCCTAACCCTAACTCTATATGGCTATCAATCCATGTTAAATACTATGCCAACAAGAAAGGAAGGGGTTCCATTCTTGTTGTATTGTTTATTGTTCCATAGTTAAGTAGAGCATCTAGGAGTGTGATATTGAAGCATAATAGATAAATTATAAGGTCAAGTAGCAACCATTTAGGCCATATTGTCCATGGAAACTCCATAGTGAGTGAATTTTCTTTATGTTTTCATTTCATATATGAGAAGAAAAGAACAAGGCATATGCCTCACCTTATAGTTGGTTTTCTCTTGTATGGAATACTGAGACATCTTCACCTCACCTATCTGGGTGCCTTTGCACATTTAGGTCAAGCATTCAATTGAGTTGAACCCTAGAATTCCTTTTCCTAATGGGCCAGTGTATTGACACTATCTCCTCGAACATGAGGAAATCAAGTGCTAGATTCAAGAGCTGCTCCAAAAAGGGCACATTCAACCAAGTTGCTCACCCTACAAAATCCCAATTGTGCTCATGTAGAAGAAAGATAAGACTTGGAGACTCTGTATTGATTGTAGGGATATGAACAAAATTAGAGTTAGGAACCAGTACCTAATTCCCCTAATTGACAACCTTCTCGGCCAACTCAAGGGGGGCAAGTACTTTAGTAAGATTGATTTGAAGTTTGGATATCACTAGGTCCCCATAGAAAAAATTGATGTATGGAAGACCACTTTCAAGTCTAACAAAGGTATTTTTGAGTGGTTGGTCATGCCCTTTGGCTTGAAAAATTTCCCAACAACTTTAATGAGATCAATGGACAAAATCTTCCATCCCTTCACCAATTACTTTGTGGTTGTATATATGGATGACATCCACGTCTTTAGAAAGAGTTAGGTAGAACACTTACATCACATTTAGTAGGTCCTCCACACTCTACAATAGCACAAGCTATATGCTAACTTAGAGAAATGCTCCTTTGGCATGAACATTGTTCAATACCTCAGATACATTGTAGATGAGCATGGTGTGCATGTCAATGCATCCAAGATCCAATTCATTTGTGACTAGCTAGCCCCGACAACACTAACTAAGCTTCAAAGTTTCTCAGGCCTTGCCAACTTCTATCATGGATTCATGTTGGGGTTCTCCCATATTGCATGGGCTCTCATACAAGTGACCAAGGTTGGTTGAAAATCCAAATTTGTGTATAGAAGGTCACAACATAAAACCTTTTATGATCTGAAACATCGCTTATGGTCAGCCTCAACAATCGCCTTACCCCTTCCTTGGCTTGCACCCAATATTCAATGTGGACCTCCTTGAGCCATATTTTCCACCACTACTGGACACATAAGAAGTGGTAGAGAATCCGAAACCTATATAGGTCAACATTTACTACATGGAATAGGAAACCATTGATCATATCATGGAAACATAGGTTAAGGGAACTTGTCAATAGAAGATCCAACTCTATCATGTTGTCAAAGCATGGCAACTACTGCACTAAGGAAAGTGGCTCACCAAGCATCGAGTTTAGAAAAYGTTTCTCCATTTGATGGGGGACCTCAATGCAATGGAGGCCATTTGTTCCTAAGGGGTGAGGAGTAATCCAGGTGGACATTGGTGGATKCCCACCTATTCCACTAGCTCAAAATACAGTTTCCACATTGACAGTTTTTCTATGGTTTTTTGGGTCCCAAATTTCTGGGGCCGTTTTGAGGTCCTAAACATTGTTTTGTTGGGTTGAACAAACCTAGCATGTAGCTAGAGGTATATTATAGGCCAACATAATGTGTACTTATTTTCTATAACTTTCCAATGGGGTACTGAGCGCCCAGAACATAGATCATATGCAAAAGTTATACCCTCAGGAAATTGACGTATCAACTACCCCCATCGAGGCAAACAAACCTTTTGGTGTTTCATCTCCCAGGGTTAGGGTTTTGGATGTTTAGGGTTTTCTAATTTATGCTTTATGCTAAAAATTCCTTTTGAGCCTCATTGTAATCATCTTCTTGTGAATTCTCGTAGCCATCACATCTCTTCTCAAAGATAAGCTACCACTATTCTAGCAAGTTCATTTCACTTTATATATTCTTTTACAAATTCTGCATATTTCATTCGCTAATATGAAATGATTATTACTATATCTATGTTATATTTATTCCTAAGGCGAGGCATATAGATGTTTTTTTCTTGTATTGGGTGTTATGAGAAGAAAAATCCATCTATAAGGTGAGGCATATGCGTTTTTCTTTTCTTCTCATTTATGAAATGAAAATATAAAGAAAATGCACTCACTATGGAGTTTCCATGGACACTATGGCCCAAATGGATGCTACATGACCTTATAATTTATCTATTATGCTTCAATATTATGCTCCTATATGCTCCTAGATTCTCTACTTAACTATGGAATGATAAACAATAAAAAAAGAATGGAACCCCTTCCTTTCCCACTGGCATAATATTTAACATGGATTGATAGACATCTAGAGTTAGGGCTAGGGTTTTTTCATGCCTCAAATCTTGATTAGGGTTATAGTTTTGAACCCTATAGAATATACTTTAAACTCCACATGTGAATAATTCCACATTTTTGAGTAATAGGATTTGAAATGGCTTCTGCTCAATATTATTGTGGTCAAGAGGATATGCCAACTTGTGGGAGGCATAAATTCCTCATACAAACTAAAATTGAGGTGATATTTGTGCCAGTGGAAATATCTTGATGTGTAGAACATCATTGAGAGTCTAATTTTTTTTTCACAAGTTTTGACCCTAAATAATACCATTTGATGAATCAAATAAGCTCTAGAAATTTTTGGACCCCAAATAAGCAAAGTGGGACCTACCCCTAAAATGGGCCCTACAAGCCAATAAATCAAATTTTCCCACCTATAAAGTACCAAAATAATGAAAAATCATATTAATGATCCATTTCAAATCAATTTTACAGATCAAGGTCCTCCATGTAAGGCTCTGATGGCCAACTTTGTTTGCAACTATTGTGGAATATGCAAAGTGAGACATCTACCAATGTGTGGAATGGTCATCTACTCAAGATGAAATTTGTTGGTTCTATCAAACCACCGATGCATTATTGAGGGACCATGTTTTAACACCCCAGTTTCAGCCCCTATAATAAATCATGTATTATTCTATGATGTGGTTTATGAGATAGGAGTCAAGCCATGTGGATTGAACTGTAATGAACCCATTTTGAAATGTAAATATTCCTAGCATGGATATCAACACCAAGTTCCCAACTAGTGATTATGTATGAGTCTAGTGGGGGATATGATTAGGCCGTGGTTGTTATATTGTCCATTGTATTCTTATATATATGTAAAAGCAAGTATAAAAAGGAAAATACATAATATATAATATCCACCAAAAATATTGCTTGAGGAAGTAGAAAGGAGAATATGATACCACAAGAGGGGAAGAGGATTGTGGGTTGTTAGGTGATTTGACCCTGCCATTTTCCTTTTTAGTAATACCCTTTCTTTATGATGCTTCCTTAAAATTTGTCCATTCAATCTTTGACTTGAGTGAATGTATTAGTACAAGTCTCACATCCTTGGGAAGAGAGGAGGTCTCACACAAGAAAAAGTATCCCATTGTATTTTACATGGATTCTACAGGTAATACTCATATTCATCACCTTAGGAATAAAATAACACAAAGATATAATAATACTCAATTTCTATTAAATAATGAAATATGCAATGTATGTAAAAGAAAATATAGAGTGGAATGAACTTGCTAGAATAGTGGAAACTTATCTATGATAAGAGATGTGATGGATACATGAATTCACAATGAGGCTCCAAAGGAATTTTTAACATAAAGCATAAATTATAAAATCCTCAACATCCAAAACCCTAACCTCAAGAGATGAAACACCAAAAGGGTTTTAGACCTCGATGGGTGTAGTTGATACGTCAATTTACTCAGGGTGTAACTTTTGCGTACGATATCTGTTTGGGGTGCTCGGTACCCCGTTGGAAAGGTATAGAAAATAAGTACACATTCCATTCAATCTAGAATTTACCTTTAGCTACATGTTGGGTTCTTTTGAGCCAAAAAATGTTTTTTAGGGCCTCAAAACGACCCAAAAAGTTTGGGACCTAAAAAACCGTATAAAAACTGCCAATATGGAAACTGTATTTTGAGCCAGTAAAATAGGTGGGCGACCACCGATGTCCACCTATATTGGTCCTCCCCCCTTATGAAGGTCTCCATTACATTGATTTCCCCATCAAATGGGGAAACTTCTGCTGAACTTGATGCTTGGTGAGCCACTTTCCTTGGTGCAGTAGCTGCCATGCTTGGACAACCTGATATAGTTGGATATTCTATTGGTGGGTGCCCTTAACCTATGTGTCCATTATCTGATCAGTAGTTTCCTATTCCATGCAATCATGGTTGAGCTCTATAGATGTCAAATTCTCTGCCACTTCTGATGTGTCCAATAGTGGTGGAAAATATGGCTCACAGAGGTCCACATTGAATATTCGGTGGAAGATAAGGAAGGGGTAAGGTGATCACTAAGGATGACCATAAGATATGTTTCAGATAGTAAAATGATTTCTACCATGACCTTCTCCACACAAAGTTGGCTTTTCAACCAACCTTGGTCACTTGGATAAGATCCCATGCAATATGGGATAACCCCAAAATGAATCCACAGAAATTGGCAAGGCCTAAGAAGTTCTGAAGCTCAGTTAGTGTTGGCGGGGCTGGCTAGTCACAAATTTCTTGGATATTGGATGGATTTACATGCACACCAGGCTAATCTACAATGTGTCTTAGGTATTGGATCCTGTTCATTCCGAAGGAGCATTTATCTAAGTTAGCATATAGCTTGTATTGTTGTAGAGTGCGAAGGACTTGCTGAATGTGCTACAAGCGTTCTTCCCAACTCTTGATGAAGACGTGGATGCCATCCAGATATACTTTTGGCATGTTTATAGGAATATTGTGCTTGTCATTTATGGAAAGAACAACAACGATGATGGAAAACAGGAAAGCAACGATGATAGTACCAGAGGCTGAAACCTTTGAATACTTAGAGAATATTCTAATTCGAAAAAAATCATAAGCTCAGGAGGAGGAGCGAAAGTGGTTGTCAGATCGAGCACTGTGAAGAATCTGGACCATTGGATCAGATTCCAGATAGGAGGAATGAGCACGCAGAGGAGGAGAACAAATCTCATGCATTAGATCTGAGCGCGTGGACCAACAATCATTGGATCCAAAGGGCATGTGGCAGAGATCCATGTAGTTCGGGAAATGTTGAGGATAATACCCGAAGAATAAGGAGTTGAAGAAAATCCTGGTCATCCCTTGAGAGAGGACACATGGTGAGAGATCAACATTGCGCTGATTCTCAAATAGGGAAATCAGAGATAGGAGAAGCGAAAACTCGCGAAGTCCAATTTCTCAAAGGTGATTACATTCATTGAATGGAAGGAGAGCATGGACCGTAGATATGGTCCCGAAGAACTCACTATTTCGGGTTTCAGAAGAATGGATATGAGGAGTCTTTCGATATCATTAGACACTAAGTCCTGAAGTGCGAAGAGGAGATCTGGGCCATCGGATCAAATAGGGTCGTGGATCGTTGATCTGACACAACAAAGTTTGGAGTTCAGACTTCGAAGAACGGAGGAGAGCTAACTCACGATATCATGAAACATGAAGTCATGTAGCACCTTTTTGGTAGGCGTGTGGTCATAGCCGGTGGTCACATGGGGGGGAAACTTGCACCCGTTTCTAGTTCATGTGGGTGAAGTTCGCAAGGAGATTCTTCGTGAGGACCTCCTGTAACTATCAGATAATATAAGCTGTAACTGTAACAGAGAGAATAAGATCAAGTATAACAGAGAAGATGAAGGGTCTCACTATCAGAGAAGCCAAACAATCTTAGGATAATGGCCACTGATGACAAACAGACTCAGGATAACCGTCACAAAAGATGAAGATTTGTAAGTATTATATGGCATAGGAATTGGTGTGATAAATATACACAAAACAGATAATAAGGGGTTCTTTTTTATAGTTATTTATGAGGGTAGAAGGACGCCAAGAGGAGGTGATGATGAGTATAGAAGAGGTGTAGCACATAAAATGCAGATGGAGCACAGAGCATAAAATACAGAAGAAAATATTAACAGAGAGGAGTGGTGCACAGGAGGAGAAAGAACAGAGCATAGAAGAAGAAGAGTGCAGTGGAGTCGCAGAGCATGGAAGCATAAATATGTAGAAGTGGAACAAAGCATAGTAGCTGAAGAGGGAAGAAGAGGGAAGAAGAGACATCGAGCTGTAATAGATCAGATCATAGACATATTAAGTAAGTAAGTTTTGTAAGATTCAATAAGGGTGGTAGGGTGGTGCTAGGGAGGATTGTAGTCCTCTAAATTCTAGTTGGTGGTGCTAGGGAGGATTAGTCCTCTAAATTTAGTTGTTAGAAGATATTATGGAGTTGAAAGCCCATCTAGCTGGAAAGCGCAGAAACTGAGTTGGTGTTCTCTACAAGCTAGCTTGTTATCGAGGTAGGAGCCTTACATTGAGTTGGTGCTCAAATACTGTAGTGTGCATGAAAGTTGGAGTTTGATTGACATCCTAAGAAAAAGAGGTTTTCTCCCTTTATGGGTTTCCTCATGAAAATCAATGTCTTTCTTTATTCTGTGTGATTGATCAAATATTGTATATCTATGCATGTCAAGTTATTAGCAACAAATTAAATAATAATCTAGAAAGATTTACAAAAGAAGAAGAAAATTTACAAGCTTATATATATAAAACTGATTCACCCCCCCCTCTCAGTTATTTTTCCAACATATACAACCAAAAAGGAATTGGTGAAGGGATGCAAAATGTTGTCCATCAACCTCATTAAAGTTGTTGGGGAATTCTTTAAGCCAAATTGCATGACCAAACACTCCAAAAGAACTTCGTTAGACTTGCAATACATCTTCCATACATCGGTTTGTTCGATGGGGACCTAGTGGTATCCAAATTTCAAATCAATATTACTAAATTACTTGCCCCCCTTGATCTGGTCAAGAAGGTTTTTAATTCAATGAATTGGGTACTAGTTCCTGACTCTGATTTTGTTCAGATACCTACAATCAATACATATTATCCAAGTACCATATTTCTTCTACATGAGCATGATTGGGCTTTTGCAGGGTGAACAACTTGGTCGCATGTGCCCTTTTTGGAGCATATATTGAATCTAGCACTTTATTTCCTCATTTTAAAGGAGATAGTGTCAATACACTACCCCCTTAGGAAAATACAGTCTAGGGGTCAACTCAATTTAATGCTTGACCTGACAGTGCAGAGGCACCCAAATAGGTGAGGTGAAGATGTCCTAGTATTCCTCCATGACTTTGTCCACTTTCTTTTGCTGCATAGAGGAGCCATATGTAGAGGCCATGTAGGTGTCTATGACCTTATGTTTACTTTGAGAGAGAATCATGAAGAGGAAAAATTTCTCATTCTGGGAGATGAGATTCCTACACTTCTTAGCTAATACCGAAGAAATTGCGGTAGGTGGAGCTACCTCTGTTATCCTGTACAATTGTCTTCCCACAACAACAATTACACTACGAGGTCTAGAATCACATACAACATGAAATTTCCACATATATAGTTGTCCTAAAAGGACATCACAAAATTTAAGTAGGGAAACATCACACAATACCTCATCCTTGAAGGGATTGATGCCATAGGGAAGGTGACACTTTTGGTTGATGTAGAGATCTCATCCTTGGATGAACCACCCGATGTTGTACGACTATGGATGTGGTGTTTTCAATAACTCTAATTTCTCGATGAAATTTACTGAGATGATTTTTTTTGGCTTCTCCTATCAACAATGAAATGTAGTGGAGCACCCTTCACCCACATCTATGATTAAAAAAGGCACTCACCTTCCTATGGATATTCTGGTTCGTTTGGATGGATCTTAGTGGTAGAGACTATGGCACTTGGTTCTACATCAAGGATACGCTTCCCCTTGTATGGATCTAAATTAGAATCAGATCTTGGATCTAACTATGAGGCTTTCAACTCGACCACCAATGACTTCTTTGAGCGACATTCATCGGTGTTGTGCCAAGGTATTTTATGGAATTCACACAACTTCCTAGTGTCTTTCTTCATCTTCCCATTACCCTTATTTGTTTTTGGCTTAAACAGGTTGTTTTGAGGATTTCCATACTTTATTTTCCCTTTGTTCTATGTGCTGTGAATGCCTTTGACTTAATTCTGCTGTGACGCATTCACAGATCCAAAATCCCGCTTATTCCTTTGCTTAAAGTTTTTCTCAATTTTGACCGCATATTTATAAGCAGCTCCCAACTATGAGATGTCTAGAAAATCCATTTCTATTTGGATGTACCGATGTATACCCCCACGATATATTAGAACCAGATACCACTCATAGTCTCTAATACCCATCTCAATGCGTAATGAATGGAAAGTATTTGTGAAATCTAAAACTATTTGGTCTCGCTCCTGACACAATGTGGTCCATCTTGTTCACTGGTCGTTGTAGTTTCCAACACAGTAATATTGTTCCTTGATGATAACCATAAAATATTCCCAAGTGGGCTCAACCCAAAATATTCCAGGCTCCTCTATGGATTTTTTCTCACAGTAAGTCTCCCACCAATGTTTTACATGGGGGACAAGCTTAAGGAGGGAAAATGTAATCTTCTCCCTATTAGAAAAATTATGGACAAATAAATAACCTTCTAGTAAATTTAACCAATTTTCTAAAGCATCCACATATATCTGTCCCTCAAATATGGGAATATCAAAATTAACCTATACCTTGAAGGTGTGGTGCCTCCAAAGTGGTCGCTTGACCTTAAGATGCATCTATTGTTGCCAACAATCATCGAAGGATTTGGGAAAAATTATCCACCATCTTGTTCCTTTTTTGCTCAAGGTATTCCATGAGAAACAAGTTAATAGGGTCTCTTGCTCCCTCATTTATCCTTTCCTTTGTCATGGGATACCACCAGGGTTGGTGAGGACGGTCTTCCATAGGATCAACTAGTTCGAATCCCAATTTCTTATACCCTAACCTCATTGGGGACATGCATAGAGACACAGATAAAGAGAAAACCACTCTGATACCACTAATCCATAATTGTGAGGGAACAAAATGAAACATATAAATAGGATAGAACAAAGAGATATAGTAATAATCAATTTCTATTAAATAATGAAATATGAAGAGACTGTAAACGAAACTACAAAGTGAAATGAACTCGCTAGAATGGTGGAAACTTATCTCTGAGAATGGATGCGACGACTACACACATTCACAAGAAGATGATTAAAATGAGGACCCAAAGGAATTTTTAACATAAATCATAAATGAGAAAACCATAAACATCCAAAAGCCTAACCTCGAGAGATGAAAATAAAAACGGTTTGTGGGCCCCGATTGGGGTAGTTGATACATTAACGTCCCAAGGGAATAACCTTTGCACATGGTATCCATTTGGGGTTCTTGGTACCCAATTGAAAATTTCTAGATGAGGAGTGGACATTCTGTTTGGCCTATTATTTTCCTTTCGCTACATTCTAGGTAGTAATCGAGCGAAAACAACATCGTTTAGGGCCTCAAAATGGCCCTGGAATTTTGGGACACAAAAAATTGTAGAAAAAATGCCAAGATGGAAATTGTATTTTGAGCCAGTGTAATAGGTGGGAAGCCACCGATTTCCACATGGATCGATCCTTTCCCTTTAGGAAATAATGGTCTCCATTTCATTGAGTGCCTCCATCAAATGGGGAAACTTATATTGAACTTGATTCTTGGTAAGACACTTTCCTTGGTGTAGTAGCCGCTCTTCTCTGACAACTTGATAAGGTTAGGTCTATTGTTGGCGCATGCCCTTAACTCGTGTTTCCATGATTCAATCAATGGTTTCATGTTCCATGTAATCAGGGTTGAGATTTTTAGGTATCGATTGCTCTTCCACTTCTGATGTGTCTAGTAGTGGTGGAAAATTTGGCTAAAGGAGGTCCACATTGAATATTGGGTGTAAGCTAAGGAAGGGAGGAATACTTAAATCAAAATCATTGTCACCCACAAGCTTGGTGATGGTGTAAGGTCCATAGTGAAGTGATCATAGCTTCCGATGGGGTCCCATAAGGTGCTCTTTCTGCAAATACAATCAAACCTTGACTCCCACCTAAAAATTATGGGGAGCCCGATGTTGATCATGGTGCTTCTTGTACTTAACATTGGCTTTCTGCAAAATATCATGGAAATATTGGTGGATGTGCTAAATCCATTCAATGAATTTGGTTTCTTTTTCTACCTAATAATGAGCATAGGAAGATTCTACTTGTGTGAATGCAAGGGAAAATGATATATGAATGGGGCCCAATGGTTGAAAGCCCAGGCCCACCTGAAAAGGGCCATGGTCTATCGATCTATGGAGGGATATGTTGTAGCTATGTTGGACATAAGGAAGGCTCTTGTCCCATTTGTGTGAATGATTGGAGTTGTACATGCACAATATATGCATGATCATTCTATTGACGACCTCTGTCTATCCATCATTTTGAGGGTGGAAGGCAGTGGATTTGGTGAGCTTGTTTTCCAACAATGACCAGAGGCTCGACTAGAATGTGCTCAAGAATTTGCTGTTCCAATATGATATGATGGTATGTGGTAGTATGAAGTGTACCCATACATTCTCAAAGAGGATATTGGAAGTGGCTTGATCCAGGTGGATATCGGTGGCCACCCACCTCTTCCAACTGGTTTAAAACAATTTTTTGACAATTTTAGCAATTTACTATTTTGAGCAGTTTTTAACTTCCGGGGCCATTTTGAGGGACTAAGTGAAGGTTTTTCAGGATTTATCTTCTCAATAATAAACATAGGATTTTTTAAGCCTCCCAAATTAATCTCCTCGATGATACCTTTCCAACAAGCTATCATGCACCCCAAATGGAGATCGTATGCCAAAGTTACACCCCCAGGAAATTGATACACCAAACTACCCAAAACAGGGTCCACAAAACTATTGGCTTTTCATCTTCTAGGGTTAGGGTTTTGGATTTTATTTATGATAAAAATGCCTTTGGATCCTCATTGTAAAATCATCTTCTTGCGAATGCGAGTAGCAGACACATCTCTTCTCAGAGATAAGCTACCACCATTCTATCATGTCTTTCACTCTATATTTTTACAACCTTTGTACATTTTCGCTTGTTGAGACTCTAAATTGACATCCCCATTACCATATTATACTCCTTATTTACACCTTTTTGGCCTACCTAAGCTTGTATAAATGACAAAGAACACTATCTCCAGCCACTTATAAGGTCATAAGGTAAAGTATATTTGAATTCATGCATTTTGTGGTTTATTAAGCTAGGAGATTAAATATTTCATGTGCTAATGTTTAAATTGCTATATGTAGCCTTTGACATTTGGACAAGTCCGACACTCCTATGTCAGCCAAGCCATCCGATACTCATGCGCCAGATCACTCACTGTCTGAATCCGGTACAAAGAGTGCCTTCCATTCAGATCCGATACCCGTAGATCACTCACTGTCGCGATCCGGTACCAATGCAACAACCTATTTTAGTCCGGTACCAACTAATTGCGTGTTGTTCGAATCCGGTACTATCCACCGTGTCTCACCTGTCATGATCTGATACGAGTAGAAGAAACAGAGTATGCCAAGTTTAACTCCAGATCGTGCCTAAGATAATTGTTGAATGTTTATTAGATCATCAAAGTTTCTAGCAAGACTATGTTAAACTAGTTTGATTATTGCTTCATCCTCATGCACTCTGTGTCATGAGGATGAAGCTTAAAATATGTAACCGAATGTTTTAATTTGACAATCGCTGATCTGCTGAAGATTTAACCTCCTTGTGTTTCACGAATGAGACTAGTTAAATAGTCATGGGAAGGATGGTGGGAGATATAGAGAGATAGAATAACAAAACATGTAAAAGCAACGTTGCATATTGTAGAACATATCTCGAGTTTGAGTTTAATAGAAGAATTTCATTTATTTTCATGTCTTGACTATCAATGAATGAATGTGAATTGAATTGGTAGTATAATCTAATTTCACGTTTTGAGAT
>SNQJ01S0161359.1:881-15937 GCA_010110895.2 Picea sitchensis | reverse complement strand
ATGAGTAGCATACCTAAAGCCATTGTCAAATTAAGAAAGCTTGAATCCATTGACCTTTCTAACAATAATTTGATAGGTACACTTCCAAAAGCCATAGGAAAGCTTCATTCATTGAAAGACTTATATTTGGATTCAAACAAATTTAATGGGAATATTCTATATAGCATAGGTCAACTAAAGGCTCTCGCCAAATTAAACATATATAATAACAAGTTTTTTGGGAGCATTCCTGATACTATTAATGGTTTGGTTTCACTTCACACATTAGATATATCAGAAAACAATTTGGAGGGACGACTTCCTAATAGCATTGGCAATTGCACTAAAGTGAGAGTTTTCTTTGCTCATTCTAATAACTTTTGTGGGACAATGCTCGCATCTTTGGCCAACTATACACAACTTCAACTACTTGATTTAAGGAAAAATGGATTCACAGGCGAGCTTCCTTTGTACATCACATTTTTTCATGATATAAGAGTTTTAAGCCTTGGTTACAATAATCTACATGATTGTATTCCTCCGCACATCACAAATATCACCAAGTTGCATGTGYTGGATTTATCCAACAACAAATTTAGTGGAAGAATACCAACGCATCTTGAGAGGCTCTCCGGATTTGCAAATGTGTCAAATGATACTAAATTATTTGACGAAATGGAAATTGACATTAAAGGAAGAGAATATACTCTATCATATCTCGTGTCTACAATCACTATATTTGATTTGTCTTACAATAATCTTGCAAGAGAAATCCCTACAAGCATAGGCAGTATGGGTCACTTACGATTGTTGAATTTATCTTTGAATCAATTGGAAGGGAAAATACCTGCATCGCTTAGTTAGATATCTACTTTGGAGCAGTTGGACTTGCGAAAAACAATTTGAGTGGACAAATTCCTGAAGATCTCTCTAAATTACATGAGTTGGCCATTCTGGATGTGTCATCAAATAATCTCTGTGGGAAAATTCCAACAGGAACACGATTTTCCACTTTTGTTGTATCTTCATTTCAAAACAATAAGTGTTTATGGGGTTGTCCTTTAGATTCATGCAAAGAAAATGAAAGACAAGCAAGAGAAAATGATAATGCTAGTAAGAGTAGTAATGCAAGAGTAGGATCACTAAATCGTGTGGATGAAAATATGTCAATAACAACTTTGAAAATGGGCATGGTGATTGGATTTGGAGGAGTGGTTGCTATATTTATGTCATGGGAGAGAGATAAACACTGGGTAATGCCCCCAAGCATGTCATAATCCTTTTTTGAAGTATAATGATTCCTCGTCAATGTTTAAAAGGAATAAAGATTCTAATTGATTTTGTCAAAAAAATACAATGTATAGTAACTTAAAAATCTCTATAACCTTTTAAATAATATTGACATAATTAAACTCAAAAAATGATGAGAAATGGGGCTTAGATCAGTGTTTCTTCCTGAAGCTCTGCAAAGTTTAGGGTTTACATGCTCCAGTTTCCCTCCCACCCTGATCACTTCTAACCTCCTTTGTACGCGTTGAACCACCACTGCTCCTGCTCCCCGGCATTGACTGCCATAGAATAATGGGAACAGAAGGGGGGGTGAAAGCCCCCTCTTACCGTAACGTCGCCACAAATGATCCGGAGAAATAACGAGTGCGTCGTTCATCCTTTGAGCCGCCATTGCACTTACGAGAACAATATCTGCAAGAAGAAATGGATGTAAGCAAAGAATTGAACATGGATGCTGAGTCCTCGCATCCAAAAGAAACTCGGGTTTGGATACCCAACAAATGTATCCCCCAAGCCTCGGTTTCACCCAGGTACATCATCAAAACCACCAGAATAGGGGAGCATACGCAGTTCATGAGAGACCATGCCCTCATAGGAAAATTCCTAGGTCTTTGGCCCTCAGAAAAGGACCTAGCTCACTGGATCAAGGTGTGGTGGAACCCCAAGGGAGACTATGAGCTGCAACTAAGCTCCAAAGGATTCTTTACAGTAATATTCTACAACCTGGAGGACAAGGACAAGATATTTGAAGGGGGATTGTATTTCTACAACTCGGTTGGCCTTTAACTACGTTTCTGGACAAACCACTTCTACCCAGAAAAGGAAAACTTTGCATATGCACCAGTATATATTTGCCTCTATTCCCTACCTCAAGAGTTTTGGTTAGAGGAAATTTTACTGGGCATAGGCAACACCCTGAGTAAATATGTCAAATCTTCCAAATCTACCAAACAGAGAAAATACACCTCTTATGCAAGGATATGTGTCTATATGAACATCTCTAAATCTCTTCCAGGCACAGTTACCCTAGAATGCCAAGATGAGGAATGGGCCCAAACCATAGACTATGAACACATCCCTTTCAGATGTCGAAAATGCCATGAACATGGACACCTTTTCAKAKWTTKCCCTCTYAATTGCTCCCCCCCAAGARGRWAGCTGAAGAGAAACCAAAGGAAGGATTTACCCAGGTTCAAAATCGAAGGAGACAAGCGCAGAAGAAGCCCACAACCATCAACGGAAGAAAGAACCCAAATAATAATTCATTTGAAGACCTTAACCGCCTTCCAGAGGCAGAAGAGGTGGGAAACCCCCACAAGACTACGGAGAAAGATCCCAGCAAGCACAAGGACGATCATTCGTCACAAGAGTATCAAAACCCAACAAACCAAGCAAATCCATAGAATCACCCAGTCTCAGGGAAAGAACCAGAAAGAGAGGAAGACATAGTCATGGAAATGGATGAGCAGGACCTAGCAGAAATTGACCTAGACAGGTTAGAAGAAGCACTCAACAAGAAGGATCTCCAAACCTTACTAGAGGACCAACTCAGGAAAGTTCACAAATTATTTTTGGACTCATCAGCAGGGGCTACATCCAAGTTGGGGATCAGCACAGACCCAAACCAAGATCCAAGAAAACACCCAAAAGAAAACAAGCGACGGGTCAGAAAATTGGCTCATCAGCTAATAAAAGAGGCAGGAAACTATATGATCAACTTAGGACAAATTCAAAGGATCTCATAGAGCTCCTTCTCCTACCCACCAAACTATTAAATATGAAGATCCTCACCTGGAATATCAGAGGCCTAAATGGGAGATCCAAAGAAAGGATTCTTCGAAATTGCATCAAAATGGAAGACCTTGATATACTCCTGATACAAGATGTTATCACATATAGTTGTCAAGGGCAATAGGTCGTCCAAGTTCGTGGTCTGCATAGAAAGTGTCCAAGTGCAACATGCAGAGCAGCTCATTTCGGGCTTAAAATACAAACAGACGGGTTGAATTTTGTCAGCAGTGGAGATTCCGGGAGCATTCCAGATTAACGGCCCCCAAATATTCGGGATTTCAAAATTGCACAAAGTATAGCGCCATGAAAAATGTCGAAGCCCAAAGTCCCGAAGTAGACCTCGGTCGTCTATTCAAAAAGGGAAGATATGATCCATTGATCTAAGGAGGGCAGATTTGAGCCACTGATCGTAAATCCTCGCCCAAGATCACAAGATCGACGACCACAGTCCATTGCAGGGACGCGACGTGCTTGTGCGATAATTTTCTTGAGCGGTCCCGCAATTAAAACCGTGGTTTGGCAAAAGGACTACGTGGAAAAAGGTGGTGGATTGCAGACTCAAAAGAAGTGTGAACCCAAACCACCTTTGAGCGGCCCCGCAACTGTGTGTTTATATAGTGTCCTATCCGAGAGCAACGTGTGGCCACCCCCTGGGGATTAAGCTGTGTTTCAATCCTGAGAAAAAGCAGTTAATGAAGTGAGGCAGCAGTTGAAACCTCGTCTCACTACATAAATGGAAATCCAGAAAGGACTGGGAGAGCAAAGCTTGCGTCTGACAGAGAAGACTGCATGCGCAGTCTGACCAAGAAGACACACACGTATGGCATTGAACGAGAAGCTCAAGAACGCCTCTTCTGGTAGTGGCGACTATTTTTGAGTATATAGGAATCATTTTGATAGAAGGTAAAGGTCGAATGGTTGAGCTAGGCTCCTTGCTATTGTAATATTTTTATGAAGAACACTGGTTCTCTGGTTATGTATTGGTTTTTTGAGACATCTTGGTTAATCTAAGTCAGATTTCTTGCTCCATCTTATTTGCCTCTGATATTGAGAGAGTTCATGGATGACCGATTCACATGGATTGTTGTGATTGTATTATGATGAATGTTTGATTATAATGCTCTTATAATTTCTTTCAGTTTCTCTGAAATTTGAATTCAAGAGGATCTTACGTTTAAGTTTTTCCTCCTTAGGCTGCTAAAACACCTGATTTCCACAACAGACCTCTACACTCTCCTCACCAAAGTCTTCCCTCTATTCACCCTTACTCCAAATCACTGACTGAAGTTGATTCCAGACCTCAATTGCTTATGCATGCTAGTCCAGTTTTCTGAGTTAGAATGTTATTATCATTGAGTCCTCTCCATTTGATCACCTAACACTCATTTACATTTACTATATAAACTGATGGGTATTGGGCTTGCCTTCTATGCAATTTGAAGGTGACTTCTAGTGCTAACATTTCTAGTGCCGTTGTCGGGGACGAATTGAAGATTTTCCCCAGGTAGAATGACAATGAACTTTTGATTCTGAAGGTGCATCAGACATCAGAACCTTTGAAGATTGTGCTTGCACCTGACGACTCCACTGAGGCGACTCCATTGTCTCAGCTCCACTGTTTCAGTATGGCTGCTTCTGGCTACACCTAGTAACCCCTGGGAGAAGACAACAATCAGGTCTGGTCTTTGATGGTGAACAAAGACCAGACACACTCATTCTTCATATCATTCACCTGGCGACTCCATGGTTGAAGGATCGATTGGCAACTCCACTGGTTCAAAATGAACAAAATCCTGGCTCGGAGGTTTGCTCCTTTTAATTTTTCTGTTGTTCCTCGTTTTCCTAATGTTGTCCCTAATATGGATGAATGGGGTGATTATTTGCCCATATTTAGAGAACGTAAAGAGGACAACCCTGCTCGTCATCTCCATGAGTTTCATGAACTCATGCATCGGCGGGAGATAAATCATGAGGATGTTTTAATGAAGATGTTCATGTTCTCATTGGACGGTGATGCCCGTGAGTGGTATCAATCCTTGCCCCCTGCTAGCATCTCCTCCCTGGAACAGTTTTGTGTAGCCTTTAATAAGCATTGTCAAAGATATTGTTCCTCTGAGTTATTCTGTCATAATTGTTGTGAGGAATGTGAAGGCCATGATCAAGATATGGTTGTGTCTAATGAAAGTTGTGAAGATGAGGACCATGAGGAAGATGAATATTCTTTAGGCAAAGTTATGAAACTGGTAAAATCTCTCTCTACCAAACTAGAAAGGTTGGAATCTGAAGAATGCACAGAGGATTTTGCAGTCCTTGAGGCAGTTGTTCTTGGCAGCTCTATTGAGGATGATAATGAAGATTTCATAGTTGTAGAGGCCTTGCATTATGCTTCTGAGGTTCCCACTATCCCTAGCTTTGATGATTATTCGGATGAAGAGAAACAAAGCCCCACATCGCAATTTGTTGATCTGGGGAGCATCCAACCTGTATATGACAGCTACAAATCAGATTATGAGGTGGATATGTTGGATTTCCAAGAGCATACAAAAGAGCCCTGTCCTCTATTCATTAACAAAAATCATCATGAGGAAATCAACCATCCTGAGCAGCAGATTGAAGAGCAGAACTTTCCCATGGGTCCTGTTTATGATGATTATGACTCTGACCCTTGGGAAAGCCATAAAGAAGAAAAGGAGCAACAGAAGGGGTAGTTCATAGCCTGTCCAGAGCCTATAAGTGAGCAGCCATTGCCTGAGGTCAGTAAGCCTGCATCAGTTTCTCATCCACCTGTGCCTACCAGAGATATTCATCCATGTGTGAGCAGTTGTGTGACAGAGCATGTTGCCTGTTATAAATTTTTTGGAGTTTGTTGCTTGGCCTATGAGCCTATGAAGGAATACATGGAGTTGTATTTCCTTCATGTTTTGAAGTTGATCATCTTTATCCTAACCTCAACATTAGGAGGAAAGATGAAGGATGTAACCGCTCTGCTGTCACGGTTGCATCATCTGTTACTAATCACATATAGAGTGAAGGAGCTTCCAGTTAGGAAGTTACTTGAATGGCTATGGTGGAAGTTTTCTTTCACCTAGCACTATGTAAACAATCAATTAGTCTAGGACTGTATATAAATAAGCTCCTTCGGAGCCCATGTATTTTTCTTTCATTTTTAGGATAGTGTGCTTGTCGGCCTTTAATCCTCAACAAGATGTTTTTTTAGCATGACTCCATAGCCCAATGCAAAAGGCAACTGGAACTATTTTTTCTTGGCAGCTCACAGGGAGCATTCCATCCCCTATGGAGCCAAATGCTATCACATATAGTTGTGAAGGGTAGCAGGTCGTCCAAGTTCATGGTCTGCATAGGAAGCATATGAGCGCAACATGCAGAGCATCTCATTTTGGGATTAAAATACAAACAGACAGGTTGAATTTTGTCAGCGGTGGAGATTCCAGGAGCATTCTAGATTAACGACCCCCGAGTATTCGGGATTTCAAAATTGCATGAAGTATAGCGCCATGAGAAAGGCTGAAGCCCAAAGTCCCGAAGCAGACTTTGGTCGTTGATTTGAAAAGAGAATATCTGATCCATTGATCTAAAGAGGGAAGATTTGAGCCGTTGATCGTAAATCCTCTCCCAAGATCACAAGATCGATGACCACACTCCATTGTGGGGACACGACGTGCTCGGGCGATAATTTTCTTGAGCGGTCCCACAATTGAAACCGTGGTTTAGAAAAAGGACTACATGGCAAAAGGTGGTGGATTGCGGGCTCAAAAGCAGTGTGAACCCAAACCACCTTTGAGCGGCCCCACAATCACGTGTTTATATAGTGTTCTATCTGAGAGCAGCATGTGGCCGCCCCCTAGGCATTAAGCCACGTTTCAATCCTGAGAAAATGCAGTTAATGAAGTGAGGCGGTAGTTGAAACCTTGTCTCACCGCATAAATGGAAATCCAGAAAGGACTGGAAAAGCAGAGCTTGCGTCTGACATAGAAGACTGCATGCGTAGAGAAGACTACATGCGCAGTCTAACTAAGAAGACACAGACATATGACATTGGACAAGAAGCTCGAGCACGCCTCTACTGGTAGTGGAAAATATTTTTGAGTATATAGGAGTCATTTTGATACAGGGTAAAGGTCAAATGGTTGAGCTAGGCTCCCTGCGATTGTAATATTTTTATGAAGAACATTGGTTCTCTGGTTATGTATTGGTTTTTTGAGACATCTTGGTTAATCCAAGTCATCTTTCTTGCTCCATATTATTTTCCTCTGATATTGAGAGATTTCATGGATGACTGATTCACATGGATTGTTGTGACTGTATTATGATGAATGTTTGATTATAATGTTATTATAATTTCTGTCAGTTTCTTTGAAATTTGAATTCAAGAGGATCTTGCGTTTAAGTTTTTCCTCCTTAGGTTGCTGAAAGACCTGATGTCCACAATAGACCTCTACAATCTCCTCACCAAAGTATTCCCTCTATTCACCCTTACTCCAACTTACTGATTGAAGTTGATTCCAGACCTCAATTGCTTATGCATGCTAGTCCAGTTTTTTGAGTTAGAACGTTATTATCATTGAGTCCTCTCCATTTGATCACCTAACACTCAGTTACATTTACTGTATAAACTGATGGGTACTGTGCTTTCCTTCTATGCAATCTAAATGTGACATCTTGTGCTAACACAAGAGACAAAATGTGCAAGGAAAACTGCAGAAGACATCCTCAAGAGATGTTGGCGTAACTGCGAATCCTATCAAATAGACTCGAAAGGGGCTTCAAGAGGCCTGACAATACTTTGGAATCCTATTACAGTCATCCTTGATCAAGGCTTCTCCACTCCAAGTACCATCATAACACACTACAGGGCCATAGGTTCGGACAAGGAGGGAATGATCACAAACACATATGGACTACATAACAGCCAAGACAAAGACCTCTTTCTTCAAAGAATGGCTTACCTAGGCTCTCTAGCTAAGAACAAGCGATGGATCATCGTGGGCGACTTCAACATGATTCTCACACTAGAGGAGAAAAGAGGGGGGGGGGAAGCACCTGGAGCAGGATAGCATAAAATTCCAGGAACTCATAGAGAATCTCCGACTGGTAGACATAGAAAATGGCAATGGTACCTACACCTGGACTAACAAAAGATCAGGTCACCAACAAATAGCCTGCAGGATAGATCACTTTATAATTTCGGAAACTCTCCTTTTGGAAGCCCCCCTAGTATATTCCAACATCCTCCCGAAGGCAGGCTCAGACCACTAGTCAGTTCAGCTATGGGTTGACACCATCGCCACCCCCAAGTTAAAACCCTTCAGATTTGAAATTTTTTGGCTCTCCCATCCAGACTTCCAAGAGATAGCCCGTCATTGGTGGAGCACAATGGGAATATAGAGGGGCACAAAAATGTACTTCTTCCAGCAAAATCTCAAATACTTTAAACAAAAGGTGCGTAAATGGAACAAAGAAGTCTTCGGGAACATCTTCTAGGAAAGGAAACCGCTGGAACAAAAACTAGAGGACCTTCAGAGGCAAAACATTCACTCAGGACACACAATCACTCAACAGCGGGATGAGAATGAAATCAAAAGGCAACTGGAGGAAAGATATAAGCAGGAAGAAATCTCGTGGAGACAGAAATCTTGAGTTCAATGGCTCAACGAGGGAGAGAAAAAAACCAAATTCTTCCACCGGTCCATGATCCACAGACGCCTCATCAATTGCATTACGAAGATGGAAGACCCACAAGGAAACATCTTGTTCACTCATTAGGAAATATCGCACGAGTTGTTAGACTTCTACAAGGATCTCCTCTCAGAACCAAAGGTGGATCGTACCTCAACAATAGATAGGGTGACCCAAAATATCCGAACTATTATCATCCAGGAACATAATGAGGCTCTCATGACACCAATAATGCAAGCAGAAGTGGATCAGGATATTAAGGATTTACCCATAGGAAAGGCTCCAGGCCCAGATGGCTTCACCACATACTTCTTCCACTCTTGTTGGCCAATGATAAGGGATGAAGTGTGGCAGCTGGTGGAGGAATCACACAACTCAGGCAAAGTTCTTCCAGCACTAAATGCCACTTTCCTCACCCTAATACCCAAAGAAGAAAGAGTAACAAACCCGAAGAATTTCAGACCCATAGCATTCTGCAATGTGATCTATAAAATCATCTCCAAGGTCATAGCTCTAAGACTCAAGCCAATACTCCCCTTCATCATTTCCAAGAAGAAATCATGATACGTCGAAGGAAGGAAAATCATGGATAACGTCATACTTGTTCATGAAATCATTCATTCGCTCAAAAGCACTCGCACTCCAGGTATGCTTCTAAAACTTGACCTTTCAAAATATTTTGACAAACTAAGATGGCAGTACATGAAAGCTCTTCTATCGAATTTTAGTTTCAACAAGGATCAGATCTCTTGGATAATGAACCTCATTTCCTCAACCTTTTTCTCAATCCTCATCAATGGATTCCCCTCTCAATCCTTCTCCCCCACAAGAGGAATAAGGCAAGGTGACCCTTTCTCCCCTTTCCTATTTGTCATAATGGTTGAGGGCCTAGGATGCTATATCAAGGCTTCAATTCAAAATGGATCCCTCCAAGGCCTCCCTCTTCATGGGTTACAACCGACAGCCTCCCACAACCAATTTGTCGATGAAACTTTGCTAATGAACACCCCCACTGCGCAAGAAGCAAATAAACTAAGCTCCATCCTCCATGATTTCAGCGAAGCCTGCGACACCACCTTTAATCTGGCCAAGTCACAACTCTTCTTTTTTAATACTCCTGAAGCAATCCAACAACACCTTTCTCAACTTCTGAATACCCCTGTCTACACTCTGCCCTCTCGTTACCTGGGACTCCCTCTCTCCGACTCAGCAACCAGAAACATCTCCTAGGACTCTCTCCTACTCTCCATTTCCAACCGTCTTAGCAATTGGACCTTTCGTTCCCACAACCTTCTAGACAGAATCGTCCTCTTAGAGTCAGTCCTTCAAGCCATCCCTACTTACATCTTCTCAGCCCTAGCTTCCCCTTAATCGTTCATAAAGAAAATAAGGAATCTGCAAAGAAAATTTCTATGGCATGGACATAACCCAGACAAAAAATGGGCCCTAGTCAGCTAGGACAAAGTTTGCAAGCCCAAATCTTTAGGTGGTATGGGCATCTGGGACTCTAGAAAATTAAATAGCACCATGGGAGCAAGAATTTGGTGGAGGTGGCTCAAAACTCCAACAGAGATCTGGGGAAAACTCTGGAAATGCAAATATGCCCCAAATATGCATCAAAGCCATCTTATAAGAATACAAGATAAAATTCAAGGCTCCAACATCTGGAATGCGGCCTGGAAAAATAGGCCACTAATACAGGAACATGCTTTCTGGGAAGTTCGCAATGGCCATAATGCCCTATTCTGGACAAATTCCTGGCAGAAAATGCCACCCCTACAATTGGAAGAAGATCTACAATCCTATGAAAATCACATTCAAGATCTGGCCACTCTAAAAGTGGCAAATTTGTGGTCAGATACCCCAAACAACTCTCCCCGTCGAAGTTGGAAATCAACCCATCAGGAACTCCAAGTGGCAATGGACTGTGACCTGCAGCACTGGAAACAAGCAACATCCCAAAGGCGAATCCGAAAAAGCACAGACCAAGACATTCTCCGATGGGGATACACACCTCATGTAAGCTTCACTTTCAAACAGGGATACACTCTACAGAAGAAATTGCAAAACCTTCAAAAAGATAGCATCTAGACAACAATATGGAAATCAAAACTCTGGCCCAAAATATCTACGTTCCTCTGGCTTCTACTTCAGAACAAGATCTTAACCTGGGACAATCTACAAAAATGAGGTTTCATTAGCCCCTCGATTTTCCATCTCTGCCATCTTCAGGCCGAAACCATGGAGCACCTCCTAAACAACTTCCCACTTAGTGAGAACATCTGGAACCAAGCCACTCAAATCATGAGAAGAACCAAATGAGTTAAAAAAAACATCATAAGCACAATCAAGGATTGGGGTTTCGGTTCCTTCAAAAGTCCTATCCTGAACAGAACCTAGCAACTCTTACCAGGATTCATAGTTTGGCAATTATGGAAAGAGAGGAACAAAAGAATATTTCATTCCCATCCCTCTCTTCCCACACTCCTCTGGAATACAATCATCTTGCATCTCTAGGAAACTCTTCAGCTACAACTGTGGACCAAGGAAGACTTCCCCACTGACCCAGGTGAGCTCTGGCTCCTTAACGCTTGGGGCTTCTCATTTGCACACTCCACCCCTCCTCAGTAGCCCCCCCTANCCCCCCCGCTTGACTTCCATAAAGTCAACTTTGATGGTGCATCAAAAGGCAATCCAGGACACTCAGGCTATAGAGAGGTCATAAAAAACAGCTTGGGCCAAATTCAAAGCCTCATTGCAGAAAATCTAGGATGTGACACCAACAATTCAACAGAAATTTGGGGTCTTATCAGAGGAGTGAAAATGACTCTAGATCAAAACCTTACCTGTCTGATCATTGAAGGAGACTCCAAAATCATAATAGACTTGGCAAAAAAAATCCTAAATGGAAGAGATCCAAGGAAAATCACTCCCAGTTGGTGCCTCCTTGGCCCTCTTTACAGCTTCCAGGCACTTCTCAGACTCTCTCTAACTCTAACCCCCTCACACATTCGACGAAGTGCAAACAAAGTTGCAGACAGACTGGCCAATGCAGGGGTTGAATCCATGCAACAGATCATTCTCCACGAATCCAAGCAGTCCCAAAGCTCATCCCTCTAGCTCCAATGCAAGGATCTTTCCTAGCTAGATGGCCCTAACCCGAACGGGGTGTCAACTTTGATTACTTAGAAAATCTTCCAAGTCAGAAATGATCAGAAGCTTAGGAGAGAGGGTGACCGTAAGCGTTAGCGCGGAAGATCAACAAACGACAGATGATTTCGGGAACTCGACAATCGGGAGTCTGGAGCATGGAGGGAGTTGTTTTCCAAAGTCGTGAAACGCGAGAGAGAATCTGGACCGTTGGAGCACAAGGAGATCTGAACCGTCGATCTGGTCCCATTGATCTGACGCGAGAAGATCTCAGGAACTCGACAATCGGGAGTCCGAAGCATGGAGGGAGTTTTTTTCCAAAGTCGTGAAGTCACGAAACGCGAAGTTGCGAAACATGAAGTCGCGAAATGCGAGAGAGGATATAGACCGTTGGAGCACGAGGAGACCCAAACCGTTGATCTAGTCTTGAAGGACTCGCAAGTTCAGGTATCAGAAGAAGGAGAACACTCAGTCCTTCATTATCCCGAAACGCGAAGTCCCGAAATCGGGAGAAGCGAAGAGTCGCGAAACGCGAACTCGTGATTTGACCGTAGCCGTCGGATCACGGAAGGTCGTGGACCATTAATATGATGCAAGTTCAAGGGTTCGGGTTTTGAAAAAAGAGAGCAAGCTAATATTCTGACAACGCGTAGTGTGAAGTCACGATGAATATCCCAGCCGTTGGCTATGGGCCATCGTGGTCCATTGATCTGATCCGAAGGTTTCGGGGATTCAGACTTTAGGAAAAATGTGAAGAGCATTGTAATCTTGTCACCAATAGTTCTACCTTCAACCGCAGGCATTTATGTATACGCAAATAGGCTGCAGATTTTTTGTAAGCTTACAGTTGACATTAATATAAAGATCCACTTTTATTTACAAAAAATATTGACATAGTGAAAAATATGTTATTACATAATTATATAATTATATAATGATTATAAATATATACATGTTTAAATCAATGTTTAATAATATTTGATGGTGAAAAATAAACTTCTAAATTTATATATTTATATTATTTTATACGTATAATATTTTATATAAATATGTATTTATATTATTTTATATATATAATATTTTATATAAATATAAATATGACAAAATCCATCATTCATATATTTTACTATATTATAATATTTTCAATATCAATTTTAATTATTTGTTTGTGTTTACTTAATAATATATACTAATACCATCTTATACTTATTATTATTTCTAATATTATATCAAAACATGAAACCAGTTTATAAAACTTATTTTTTCTTCTGAAATCTTATTCATATTTTGATTAACTATGTGTATGAATATCAAGTTGTGCTTATTATAATTTTTCATAAATTTATTTTTCATTCATTCAAAGGTTTCATGATTAACAATACCTATGAATACCAAGTTGTGTTTATTATCATTTTTAATAAAATTATTTTTCCTATAAAAGTTTCATATGAATACCAAGTTGTGTTTATTATCATTTTTAATAAAATTATTTTTCCTATAAAAGTTTCATATTTTGATTATACACTCATACCAAGTTGTGTTTATTATTATTTTTAATAAACTTATTTTTCCTTCATTCAATTATTGAAATCATATTTATATTCGATTAACAATGTGTATTAATACTAAGTTTTATTTATTATTATTTTCAATATTATATTGAAAGAAAAATTTATTTAAAGTTATTGAAATCTTTGACTAAGTGATGAGCCAATGAATAGTTTCAAATTTTAGTTTTATTTATAATAAAAAACATATTTTTATATTTGTAAACCCAATGTATTGATTATTATTTTTAATATTATATTGAAAGATAAATTTATTTAAAGTTATTAAAATCTTTGACTAAGTGATGAGCCTATGAATACTTTCAAATTTTAGTTTTATTTATAATAAAAAATATATTTTTATATTTGTAAACCCAGTGCATTGAAAAAGAGAGACTAGTAGAGAAGTATATTTATTCTGTTTGAAAATGAATTTATATTTATGTATTAATCTAAAAAGTTAAATAAACAAAATAAAAAAGAGATATAATCATTTTTCCATGTTACTATGCAGTAATTTTAAATGATAATTTAATTAAAAAATAAAATGTTTAATCGATTTTTATACAATAAAATAAATTATATTAAAAATGTGTTACTGCTTATTTTTGCTTTGTTTTAAAAATGAGGCACTACTTGTTCTTGTTTTTCAATGTTTTGTTTGTTGGGAGGGAAGAATTTTATAAATTAAATTATATGGAAAAATTTATTTTAAATTAATCTATAAAATTAATGTATTTTTTTAATAATGACTATTTAATTATAATAAAACATAGTTAGTTAAAATTATAATATATTCATTATAAACTTTTCTTTAATTTAGAGGCTAAGACCAATTTAAAATGGTGAAGGTGGAGACAAATATGAAGGTGCCCGTATGAGGACCCGATTAGTGTGTTGTAATGAATACTGTTGGTGTATTATAATGAACATATATTTAAAGAGATTTTTCCAATATTGGTGTGTTGTAATGAACATATATTGATTTTTCCAATATTGCAACCTTGTCTAAGTAGACTTAGTTCATAATAGTCATCTCTCAGTTTCTTTTTATTGCATTATTATAAAATTCATGGCTAATGGATACCCTCTTTACATCCTTATCTCTATTGATCTTTTATATATTGAAATATAATATGTCATTTTTATTCAAATGTTCATCATCCAAATCTACCTTCTGAAACCATTTTTGGTTTCTATACTATAACTTAACAAAAATTTAAGATGAGGGATAGAACTAATTGTAACATCCATATTGTAACTCAAAGCATTTTGGGAGGCCAAATTATTAATGACTTTTTATGCCCAAGTTTGAAGTTACAAGAGAGGATTAAAATAATACAAATTTGCATAATATAATAACTTAGGTTCAAATTCTAATATAATAACTTAGGTTCAAATTCTAATATAATAACTTAGGTTCAAATTCTAGTAAGCATGTTTCTTTCGTGTGTTTGTTGGATGTGACTTTCAATGATATTGAATGTTGTTAATGTAGTTTTGGAATAAATTATTATAATGGTTTTGGAAAGGTACTATTAAACTTTATTTTTAATTAAGTGTGTGAGGGTAAATCAAACTTTTTTTCACATTTATCATTTG
>SNQJ01S0161358.1:12561-34159 GCA_010110895.2 Picea sitchensis | reverse complement strand
TGAACCGATGCCAAGGTAACTGACCTAGACATGACTCATGCAGACCTATTACATTATTAACCCACGCAGGGGTGCGGAAATTCCAAGTACAAAAATAAGTGTTGGGCCAAACACAGCCATGTAGAACCAAGAATCTTCAACAACACTGCATCTAACGATACATCTCCTCATGGCACATGAGTTGACCACCGGTGCTAAATGGGCGGTCCTCAAGGTACAAGGCCAACAAGGCCAAATTATCAAAATCATACTGTTTTACATTAAATTGTCAAATTAAAACCCTAATTGAGCTATAAAGAGATAAGAAGCCCCTCTAAGGGAGGCGTTAGCCCCTTCTAGGGCTAATGGGGCATCTTGGAGCAAAACGTTAGCCCTCCTTGGGCTTCTCCAACCTGCCACACGTGCCAATACTGCCCAGTCTGCCTCCCAAAACGTCCATACTGTTGGATGACATCATGGCTATGATGGGTGATGTCCTAGGCCTTCCAAGGCCAACATTCCACTAAAAAAGGGCAAATCCCCCTAGGTCTTGGCTATGATGGGTGACGTCCTAGGCCTTGGCATGGTAACCAGTTGGTGGCAATGTCATACTGCTAGGTACACATGGACCTAATAGGTTGGCTCATGATGAGACCCCCTATCCTCTGATTAGGTCTTGTTTTATTATTTCTCCGGGTCCCTCTTGTTTCTTGTTGAGAAGCTTTTTATTGCTTTCTCGGGGATCCCTGGGCAAACCATCTCGAGGTTCATTTTTAGGCTTTTATCCTTTACTAGCTTGCTTTTACCTTCTGGGCCTTTAGCCCCTTCTTCCCACGAGGTAAGGTGCAGTCTTGAAATAGGTCAACCCAATGCCTGGACAAGGGGAATGGGGTAGGTGAGCGGGAAACAAGATGTAAGAGTGGTGCTATGATGGGAGTGGACGATGGCTTCTCAGAAATCCCCCCAGTGGCAAACCAAAACCTACAGACACAGGCTTGCTAGGGAACCTTGTCAATCCCCCCAAACATGGTCAAGTGAGCAGATGTAAGATCCAAGCAGTCGTGAGAAATAAGAGGAATCGGATGCATATATTTAAAGGTTTCAATGATCAAAGGTGACACATACCATGATATCTGGACCAATTACCTCATGGAGCAAGAACATCTTTTGATACAAGGCCAATCCGATGGTGATGGATGCTGCTGCTGTTGTCAAGGCAAAAGACGATGGGAGAAAAAGATGAGCCCTCCAGGGCTATGCTTAGGTCAATCCCGCTCTCGGTACTCCATGTCTAGGACCTGTGGGCCTCGAGACATGATCTCCTAGTTATTCTTAAAAGGTGGGGATAACAGTCTTTCCTAGTCCAACAGTGGCAACTTGTTGGTTGGTATTGTCCTTTTTCCCAACCACTACATTTGTGAAACAATTTTTGGTGCTGAAGTTCCAACAGAGATGCTATCTTCGCTTTGTTTTTATCACCTTGTAAGGTATATATAGTTGGGCGGTCATTTTTTTCCAGAATGCCCTTGAGTGAGGATTTCATGATATGGCTAAAGGCACTAATGCACAACAAAAAATGAAGCTTGAACCACAAAGATTCATTTAGTATGTACAAAATGGACACGGATATCATTAGTAAAGCTTCATTTAGTATGGTGTAAATTTTAGCCAATTATGGTGTAAATTCCACAGGTGATTTAGGAAAGTACCCCAAACATACTTCAAAAGGAGTTCTCTGAGTAGAAGAATGCATGACACAATTATAAGCATGCTGTACATAATGCAACTGTTCATCCCATAACTTAGGATGTCTGCTGTAGTATCCTCGTAACAAATGTACCACCGTCCTGTTTACCACCTCTATCTGTCCAATCTGTCTGTGGATGAAAAGTTGTTATCTTCTTTAACTTAGTGTCCATCAGTTCCCATAAATGAGATTAAAACTTCACCAAAAAGCGAGTGTCTCGATCTGATATAATAGATGCAGGCAACCCAAAATGAACCCATACATTAGCGAAGAACAACTGTGCTATCTGTTCAGCTCTGACCCGTTTCTTGCATGCATTAAATTACACATCTTACTGAACCTGTCTACCACGACATATAAATAATCATGACCTGTTCTTGACATCGACAAACCCCCTACAAAATCCATGGACACACTTTCCCATGACTGAGAAGGTACTGGAAGTGGCGTCTATAATCTTAACTTTCTATTACTAGGCTTGCTTGTGGCACACATAACACACCCTTTTACATACTTGAAAACTGTCTCAATTATTCAAATGGATCTATAAGAGCAAACATGCAGCTGATGGGAGTGTGGAAAAGTTAAAAGCAAGATTTGTAGCCAGAGGCTTCACTCAGAAAGAAGGAATTGACCACATAGAGACTTTTGCCCTTGTAGCCAGGTATACCTCCATTCGAACTATTATTGCATTAGCTTCAGTTCTTGGTTGGAAGCTACATTAGATGAATGTAAAAACAACATTCTTGAATGGAAAGATTGAATAGGAGGTCTTTGTGGAACAACCAGATGGTTTCGTACTGCATAACAAAGGCACTCATGTATGCAAGCTAAGGAAGGCCTTGTACGGTCTTAAGTAGGCTCCTAGAGTTTGGTATGACGGGATTGATGGCTTTTAGAAAAGTGATGCTGATGCAAATTTGTACTTAAAGGTAAGAGGTAACCAACATGTTATACTAATCCTGTATGTTGATGATCTCTTTCTAGCAGGAGATGAAGGGCTAATAGCCTGGTGTAAGAGGGAGCTAACCTCAGAATTCGAGATGAAAGACTTAGGCTTGATGCATTACTTCCTAGGATTTGAAGTGTGGCAAAGACATGGCGAGATATTTCTGGCACAAGGAAAATACACAGTGGATGTACTAAAGAGGTTTGGTATGATGGATTGCAAATTCATGTCAACTCTAATGGTTACCAACCCGAGGAAGTGTTATCGCACAGTTTGTAGTTAAGGCAAAAGACGGATGAAATAAGGGCAAACTGGCGTAACAAAGACTATCTCACCACTGTCACCTCAATGGGATAACTCTTTTTGTTTAGGGAGGTAAGGCCCAGGGGAGACGTCCCCGATGACCTGGGGTTTTGAGAAGGCAATGGTTTTAAAGGCTAAGTATAATATTATTCCCCCTCACAAGTCACCATCGATCAAAAAGTCCGGCTTAATAGCCAATAAAGATAAAAGATAACCGGAAATAGTAACCAAGAAGTGTACCTGCCCGAGACAAAGCAATAAAGAAACTATACATGTGCAAGCTCATTTGCTGGTTAGTACTTCATATAATCAATGACTTTCTGATAATAAGCAATTGGGCAATAATATTGATGAAGTAAATCAATGTTTATACAATAACAAATGATTACACAATATCACTTCATACTAAATGCTAATGGCAGTCAATGTAGCAATATCAACATTAAGAAACAACGCCTTAGCTAATCATTCAATTGCTTGTAAAGATATAAATGCTGCAATGGTGTAAGTATAGCATAAATAAACAATGGCAGCAATAAGGTTAGTAGATGTTAGTCCATGCTAGGGTTAGAAGGTTAGGTAGTTGTTCAAGACTTTGTTTGGAAGTTGTATGTGATCAAGGTACTCAATACAGGAGGCCTTAGATCAGTGCGCTACTAGGGTATATGGAGTCAAAAGAGGCTGCAAAGGTTGAAGGATTTAATGATAATGAAAAGACCAAAGACAAGAGGGTTAAATGTTGAGGTGTTGCTAAGGCAAGGCCTCAACAATGAAACCCTAGGGGAGAAAGGCTCACTAAGGTGTAGAAACCCTAGGCCTTAGTGCTTTCTCCTCCTTCTTTAGCTTATTGGCAAGATGAAATCGGCTAGCTTGAGTAAGAATTTATGGGGCTAAAGATAAGAGAGTTAGAAGATGAAGTGTTGCTAAGGCAAGGCTTCATCAAACAAACCCTAGGCCTTGATGCGTTTTCCTCCTTCTTAGCTCAATAACAAGGAAAAACAACTAGCTAGAAGAGTATGGATAGAGTGTTGCTATGGAAAGGCTCTATCTTACTTCAACAAATCAAAATAGCTCTTAACTTGGTAGAGACATGAGACAAGGACCTTAGCATGTGCTTGTCACCTAGGGTTCAATTCAGCAAATTATAATAACAAATGCAAGTAAACAAAACCATAACCATTCAATTAAGAACTGTTGCAGAAATTCACTTACATAAAGCATGCATTCAAGTAGCCAAACCCTAGTTGTAAACCTTCCACCAAGAAGAAATGCCAAAAATGCCAAGAAAAGTCTTCCTTCAACAAGTGTGCCTCAAAATTTCAGCCAAAACCCTAGAATAGGGCGCAAATTTCAGACCTCACTAATGTGTGAGTGAAAGATGATGAAAATATGAGAGTAAAAACCCTCAATATATAGCATACCAATGACCTTAATTACAATTTAGGTCATCAAAAGGCCAACAAGGCCAAAATACCAAAATAATACTGTTTTACATTAAATGTTATAAACTAAACTCTAATCAAGCAAAAGCAAGACGTCATGCCCCTTCTAGGGTGACGTTATCCCTTTCTAGGGAAAATGCAGCCTCCTGGAGCAAAACGTTAGCCCTCCTTGGGCTTCTCCAACCTGCCACACGTGCCAAACTGCCATGACTGTCTCCCAAAACGTCCATGAAGCCGGATGACGTCATGAGCCTCCTGGGTGACGTCCTGGGCCTTCCAAGGCCAACGCTCCAATGAAGAGGGCACAACCCCCCTAGGTAAGGTTATGCCAGGGTGCCTCTGTGGAACGTCCTCCTCTTCTCCGGTGCAAACCCCTCTGTCCTGTCTCTGCCCCCTGCTGGGGTCTCAACATCCATCTAGTGGGCTCTTCAGCCCGATGGAGGTTCGAACTAATCATCTCCCCATGTGTACCTGTCCAATGTGGTACCTGTTCGTTGGGCATGATCCTGCACATCAATAGCTATGCCCTCCATGGGCTCAAAAGTCACAGGGATCATAGCAATGTCAATCACATCTCATCATCAATATTATTAAACATGTGCATAAAACCCCTTTTACCCCAGTCAAGTGCTCAAAGACATTATACAAATCTGCAATACAAGTTTGGAGGAGGTGGCAGGGCGTCCTATTGGGCTAGTGTCCACTGGAAAAGGGATGTTTCCGGAAGAGATTAAATCCAAGTCATGTAGATGGGTGAGGTGGATAAGGGATGTCCTGACAAGGGGTGCATTGAAAGCAGGGAAATGTAGGGCTTACCTGTGGGTGCCTTTGTAGAAGGCGAGCTGCACCTGTCTTGGATGAAAATGTTTCCAAGCCCATTCATGCCTTTTATTCTTTATTCTTTATTTCTTTTTCTTCAAGAAGCTAATCAGGGGACACTGCCCTGGCATGGTGACCAGTGGTGGCAATGTTACCTGTTATCGCACAGTTTGTAGGAAAGGTTAAAGTAGCTTGAAGTCAAAGCTCAAACTGGCGCAACAGGAGCTTCCCCACCCACTGTCACCTCGATGGGGAGCTCTTTCTATTTAGGGTGGCTAATCCCAAGGGAGACGTCCCTAGTAATCTGGGGTTTTGAAGGAAAAGGATCAGGGTGTAAGGCTCGAAGGTTGAGGTAAGCTTGGATGAAGTGTAAAGAATTTCGAGAAGGTTGAAGTGGCACTTTCCCTTCCGCAGTTCTTGCCAAAGGATGATCCCGAAGATATTCCTTTGAATGGCTTTGTTTTGAGACAAGACAGGAAATAAAGCTAAAAAGAATGTCTTCATGATGGTTAAGTACTTCAAATATTAATATTTATCTTGATTATATATGAGCAATGATAAAATGTAAATATTAATGAGGAAGTCAATGATTTATAAACAAAAGACAAATGGCTTATAATACTTCTTCAAAAAATAAAAAGGATACTTATAGTCAATGTATAAAATCAATCTATTGAGTTATTACAATGCATAAATCTGCTCATATATATATAATATTCTTCGTCAAACCGCTTCAAAGGTAGCGTCCCGATACATTCTAAGATTGGATTTAGGATAAGCCCGAAGAAGTGAGCGTTTTGCACACTAAGCCAATGAAATAGTCTATACTTCAATGCCAAATGTTGTATGATAAAATCACAACTTCTTACACTAAAAGGAAGCAGCGTCATCATGTTATTCTTTTGCTACAAAGGTGGCGTCCCTAATTTAGGTTAGTTTGAGAAGCAAAGAGATGGGCGTTTTGCAATTTAGACCAATGAAAATATTCAACACATCAATACCAATCAAAGGATGACCTAGCCGCAATTTTACCAATCAAAAGTTCAATATAGGCATGGCGTCATCTTAGGGTTAGGGTTAGTGAAAGCAGCTATAGGGTTAGTTAGGGTTTGAATTTAAGAAGTTTAAAAGATTGTGTTGAACACAAAAGACTCAGCGTTTTGGTTTTTAGAATAGTGCCTTGGGGTAAATGGAGTCCAAGGAGTAAAGGCTAATGGCTTGGGAGAATCTCTAAATCCCTAGGACGGAGGTGGGCTTTGTAGTCTTTATGGCAGACTACAAAGTCAAAACCCTAAAGGGGAGGAGGCTCATTCCAGTCATTTGCAAGGCAAAGGCCTCAATGCTCCTCCCTCTTTCCTTCTAGAACTCTTTGGCAAAGCGAGCTAGCTTTGAAATATAAGTCTAGGGTTGAAAAGGAGTGTTGTTGAGGGACAAGGCTTTTCAAACCCTAAGGAATCAAACCTAGGTGTAAACTCAATTGGGCTAGGATGAAAATACCTCTTTTCAACTTATATCCAAAACTAACTTCGAGAAAGAAAAGAATGGCTAGTGTAAAACATGCCATTTAGGCTAAACCTTCTTTAATCAATGGCTAAACAAGTTTTACCATGGGGACCTTAATGAAACCTTTGACCTACTTGTGTGTTGGCTACCTAGGGTTTTCAATGATTAAGCAAATATTAACAAAGTAACCATACATATAAGATACTTAACCTACAACCATTCAATCAAAGAAGTTTTATGAAAATATGCACAAATCAATGAAGAGCTAAATCAAACCCCTAGTGTAAAACCTTCCAATGATAAAAGACTTACCATATGCATGCCAAAATGATCCTCCTCAAATGTATGGCGCCTCACTCCAGAGCAAATATCCAAGACAAAAAAAAGCGTGTCACTCTCACAGAGAGGCAAGTTATTCTTTAACTAAAAATGAGGCTAAGCGTCCTCAATATATATCATCCTCATGACCTTTAGTACAAAATAGGTCATTAAAAGCAGTCGACAAGGTACGACAACAATATTTCATTATTTGTCACTTAAAATGCTAAAATATCAAAATAGAGCTAAAATGGGAGGCGTCAAGCCCCTATGAAGGAGACGTTGGCCTTTTGGGCATGATCTGACATCAAGAATAGCGTTGGCCCCTCTGGGCCTCACATAGTACCACCGTGCCCGCGAGGTCCAAGCACGCCCACATCCTCGGAAGCGTCCGGCCACATACGGTGGCGTCTGTCCATCAACCATCGCGCCACCACTGCGAAATTTGATCCCCATGAGTCAAATCTACATGAAGTGTCACGGTGAAGTCATACGTCTTCTTCATCTGAGGGCTCATCATGGCGTTGTTACGCCTCGCCACCCAAGCAACCATCTGATGGGCTCTTGACCCCCATGGAGGTCCGAACTAAAATCATCTCCCCATGTGTCTTTGGTCCTCTTGTACCTGTCCGCCGGGTGTGGTTCTGCACATCAAAGACTAAGCCCTCCATGGGCTCATCAGTCAGAGATCTGCACTTGATGTAAATCACATTTTCATCATTAAAAGTTATCAAATATATGCATAAATCCCTAACATCATCTAAGAGCTCAAAGACATTACGGATCTACTATACAAAGGTAGAAGCCAGAAGCCAGACAACCTATTGGGCTAACACCACAAGATATGGAAAGAATTTCCTCGAGAAGATCATTCAAGCCATGTTTAGCAGGGTGATATGTTTTTAGGGATGTCTAATCATAGTAAGACCAAGTGTGTCATGCATGGGTGCCTTTGTAGGAGAGGCCCGAAATTTGTGCAGATCATGGGTGCATTTTTTCCAAAGCCCTTTATTGCCTTATCTTTCTTTTATTGTTTTCTTTCTTTTTTCGCCAGGTGCAAGAGAGGACCTTGCCTTGGCTTGGTAGCGGTGACAGCGTTACCCTTTGAAGACATCTTCCTTGAAATATAAAGGCATTTCGTGATGAAGCCCCCTTTCAGCTGGCCATGTGGCAAAGGTCCTTTGCCTGGCTTGAAGTGACTGAGATGGTAGCAATGTCATCTTGCTAATGCTATGAACATAATGGGTTGGCTCATTGATGAGACCCTCCCATCCTCTTGATTAGATCTTGTTTTATTATTATTATTTTTCTTAGGGTCCTTTAGTTTCTTATCGAGAGAGCTTTTATTGCCTTCTCGGGGATCCAATGTGAAGCATCTGAGTTTATTTCCTATGGCTTTTTATCTTTTGCCAGCTACAAACCTCTGGGTTTTTTCCCCTTCTTCCCATGAGACAAAATGCCAACCCTCAAAGGTCATCCTAATGGCCCGAGACTAGGGAATGGGATGGATGGCGGGGAAAAAGATGTAAAAGTGATAAGATGGTTGGGCTGGGGACGATGGCTCGCAAATCCCCTTTGGTGGCTAACCCAAAACCCATAAGACTCCTCTGACTTGATTGCAATCAATCACTAACAATGGTCAAAATTAGTTAGTGTAAGATCAAGCGGTCATCGAAATAGAAAGGCACTTAATGCATATAGAGGTTATAACAATCAAATATGACACATACCATGATACACTCGGACCAATTACCTCGTAGACAGAGAGCCCTCTGGTGCAAGCCCATTTTGGTGGTGATGGAAGGCTGCCCTCTTCAATGGACAAATGCAGTGGAGAAAGAAAAGATGGGCCCTCAAAGGGCCATGCTCAAGAATCGATCCATCTCGGTACTCCATGTCTAGGAATATGTGGGCAAGACATGATCTCCCTAGATATCCTAGATACTCCGGGGACTTTGCTCTGGCTCCAACTTCGGGGACATGTGCTAAGCCTTAAATGAGAACCTCGACAATCTGGCATAGACGTGACATACACTTGACAAAGCATCGGCGACAAAGGTGGGAGTGGTATTGCACCGCCAGCGATAACATGTGCATATAAAGAGGCGATCATAAATGCAATGCAAAGTAAAATACTTGCATGCCTGTTGGTTGCATGTTGGGTGTAGTCAAACAACCCGTGAATCCAATCCGACTAGCTCCTGATGCACTGTGGCTCATCACAAACCAAAATGATGATACATTGAGCACAATAGTAATCATGGAGTTGAAAACATGTCATATCATCGAGGAATCTCAAAGTCTAACTCATGGAGGCCGGAGGGAGGGACAAAATCATGCAAAGTCACACTTCTAGGAAATTGCTCAATCCATATCAAGAAAAGTTGTAGAAAGATCACAGAGAATTTGAGAAAACCGACTCGAATGGCCTGTAGACTGGTTTCCTAGGACATCCTCACACTCTAGAGTCAAAGGAAAGAATCGATAAAGAAATAGCAGATGACTGACAAACTATCAAAGGAAAGTTGAAAAATTGAATGAAGCTAGCATAACCCAGCTGACCCTTGAAAACTAAGGTTGCCCAGGAGGTAACTCAACATAAAAAGGGTACTTGCTTCACACCTTTAATGAGTAAAAGCATGACCAAGTAATATAGTGGTTTTGGGTGAAGAGTCCACCGAAATCCTTTTAGGCAAACAATCCCTTACTTGTGATAAAATCTGACACAACGGTGGTTGGTAATAAATCCATCATGAAAAGGATCCAAATGCCGGTGGTACCTCGCTGAAAAACTCAAAGGTAAGGTAGCAATCCCGGAGAAAAGTACTAAGGTGTCCTTGGTTTTAAGAAGGTACAGAGTGAAAACCTCATCTCTTGTTGCCATTGTTGGAGAATGATACTGGCTGTGGCGATTGCAAAGGAAACAACTAGATGACTCTCAGTCAATCATAGATAGGATCTGGAGTCATAACCGATATATCCACCTATGTCTTCCAACTTTGTCTTATGAACTTTCATCAATATTATTAGTGTCACTATCTGTATCATAACATCACGAGTTTATGAACTTGAATATTCATCCTCCCCTCCTTTTTTATCACAATGTAAAGCATCATCAAATTTAGGATAGGAGGGTAACTACATTTCTTCTTGTCACGGGAGCTTGAGGATTAAGTTTTCGTATGTGTTACTATTTCATCCTCATGGGTACTTCTTCATCTTTGATTTCACAACAAGGGGCCATCAACCTCATTTCGGCTTCCTTTTTCTTCTTGCCATCTTACGAATACACGGTGTCATTGGCATTTTGAAGTGGAAAGTGACTAACCTTTTATTCACTTTGTTGCACAGGAGAAACAGGAGTTCTTGGATGACTTCATCAATGGGAGGAGGACAGGTAGATACTTCATCATCTTGTTAGGAGTTCTTTGCTTCCACCATGAAGAGAATTTGAATTGCCTTGTAAAGAGTCGAGTTGTAGAAATCAAAATTGCATGTCTAAGTCAAAGACAATGTTGTCAGGATTATGCATATATTTGCATGCATGACATGCTTGCATGCATGTCTGGATTGCATGTTGCATGGATGTCTAGTTGCATGTTACATGCATGACATGTGCATGCTAAATTAGTACGCATGCATGCCAAGTCAAAGTGAGTTGTGAGTGAAGTCTCAAGTCTAGTTCTATTTTCGAGACTAAAATTGAAGCTGAGTTATATTAAGCATGCAAACAAGTTCCTAATTTGAGCCATCTACTTCTCCTCTTCACTCCTTTATAAGTGTTATCCCCTAGCATAGGGACAACTAAGGAGATTATATCTCAATGCCGCCGTTCTAAACATGGAGTCATAGAGCCATATTGACTGAAACCTAGCGATGGAGCCATCAACTATTACCCAATGCCTCCATCACATGCGGCGGCAACAACATCCATCCCATCGACTGGTCTTGAAGCGTGATGAGTCTTGCTCCATGAGGTACTTGATGGGTATCATGGTATGTCACTCGATTCTCAAAACATTTGAATATGTGCATTTAATTCTCTTTTGCTTCATGGCGTGTGCTTGGAGTTTATGCCTTTTGACTTCTCCATACCCGGGGGGGATGACAGAATGCCATGTAAGTTGGTCCCCTTAGGAGTGAATTTCCACTAGGTGGGTTTATGAAAGATCATCGTCCATTCCCATCATACTTATCACTTTTCATCATCTTCCCTCTCATCTATCCTTGCATTGGTTCGAGGATTGGGTTTGCCAAACTAGCAAGGGTTGTGCAGCCTTATGGGAAGAAGGGCTAAAGGCGGAGGAGTAAAAGTAGTTGGAAAAAGATAAAATCAAAAGAAAAACCAGATGCTTGCATGGGGATTGAGAAAGCGATAAAGGCTTCTTAGTAAGAAAAGGAGGACCCATAAAATAAATAAACTCAGACCTAGTTGGAGGATCACAGTCACAAATACGAGAACGACTATTAGGTCCATGAACATGTGATGTATTACTACCATTCAAAGCTGATACCATGCGAGGTAGCAGTGGCTCTTGGTAAATAACCGAGAAGGGGGTCTCATCAGACCAACCTTCTCATCCCGTGGAAATGCTTGGCCATTGGCTGATATCACCACTTTAGTCACCGCGCCACGCTAGGACAATGTCCCCAACTATTCTCTTGAAGAAAAGCGATAAGATAAAAAATAAAAAGGCATTGAATGGGCTAGGGAACATTTGCATCCATGACAAAGGTGCAACTCACCCTCTTGAGAGGCACCTGGTGAAACCCCTACATTTCTGTCATCAACGCACCCATTGCCCAAAACATCCCATACCATCTCAATGCACTTACGCTTGAAGCCTAGATTGGGCCTCATGTAAGAACATCTGTTGAAGCGAGGTCTTAAAAGTTTTATCTCTAAGACTAAAATTTTTCTTTTCCGGGATTCGACTTTTAATAAGGTATAATCCTCGCTATGATCCCAAAAGCCCGATACTGAAATCCTGAAATGGCTTTATTTTTTAATAATAAAGGCGAGAGAAAACAAGTGTTTTAAAGTCTCGGCGCACGTTTTGTAAAGTACTTTTAATCGCGATAAATTAAAACCCTAAAGGAGTTAATTAACAATCTTTTAACCTTTCGGGATTGGGTTCCTTTCAGGAATATCGTTTCAACCACATTTCAAATTAGAAATCCTGATCACGATTTTTCCAAAAAATGATTGAATTATTGATCCCGATTAATTAAATTACTAATACCAAAGTTAAATTTCAAGCTAATCTCATCGCGATTTGGGATTGAGGAGTTTAGTGGTGAGCATACCTTGTGTAAAGCAAGATCCAAAAGAAACCCAGCGAAGTCCCAGAAACTCAATACCAAAGCTAAGGCCTAAACTAATCCCACCATGATTTCAGGATTCAGGGTTCATCGATGACATACCTCATGTAAAGCAAGATCCCAGGAAACCCTGAAGTGCGAAATCTCGACTCAAAATCAATGTTTAAAATGAACCTTAACCGTTTAAACACAATTAATAGTAATCAAACTTAGGTTTTCATTTTACCGGGTTCAGTTGAGCGAGATCTTTTGAATTTGAATTTAGAATCGCTTGAGAAATCGGCCATATTAATAGCAGGATAGTGATGATTTAAGCCCAGCGCAAATCGTATCTCAGAAATATTCTACGCATTAAAGGTATTAAATTCTTGGCATCTTAGCGTCAGTGCTTCCACCATAAAATGAGTTAAAGGAAAATTAAAGGTTTGTGTTTTGAACCTTATTCTTGTTCTTTCTATCAGGAGTAAGTCACATCCAACCAAGCTTATACACCACTCTTCTGTGGTGTATAAGCTTGGTTGGATGTGACTTACTCCTGATAGAAAGTTATGGCACCAAGAAGGGACCCAAGAAGAGTGAAAATACAAATGAGATTTTGTTGAGGGAGATGTCATATAGACACCGCATACATGCTATTGACTCAGTCAAATCCACAAGAGACAAGTACAAGTTTGGACTACGAGATCAAAAATTCCCTTAATGATTCCGAGAAACACCTTCGGGACATAGCAGAATCAAAACTTCACAAGATTGCGGCCTCCCCGGCTGTTAGTACAACGACATGATCAATTGGGCTTTAGAAAAGATTGATAATCAGCGAAGCATTTTAAGCGATCAAGCGGTCATTATCGACTCAGTAGGACTCGAACATATACAGGTAATGTACAAACTCTCACCCCAATCCTAAATACATTTACAATGTCAAATTCATAACAGAATTTCAAAGAAAGGAATGTCTTGAAATGAGACCAAACTTACACTGATTTAATCAAAGGTTGGTGGAGATGTCTATCAAAATTTAGGGCCGGTACCCACAGAATTTATGCCACGGCTTCTTTGAATGAGTACATGGTTTATGTAGCCATGATCTTATGTGGAGACTCTTGACAAAAGAGTCACTGTCATTCTACAGTAAAGAGATTGGGTGCCCTTTTTAGAACAAGCATCGGAAGGATATATTTTTAACTGGAGCAAGATTTTGTCAGATAACATAGCTAAGGAAGTTCCGATTACAAAGATGCAAGATCCCGAGTTCAACTAGTGGCCTTTTACATGTCGGCATACATCATGGGTATGATTTGTTTTATGACTCCATTCCTCCTGATGAATTGGAGTTGGAACTTAACCTGCCCTGAACCCATTCACAAGTATCACTCACGGTATGGAAGAAAACACAAACATCGTCGTTTTCACAAAGAATTTGTCATTCATTAGTAATACCTGTCATAAAATGTTTTTAAACCGACCCTGGCATTTAGAAACAGTTTCAAAAACCTCAAGGCAATAGCAGACTGGTTCATTGAAAGCTTCCTCCTACATGCGAGGGGTTTATGGGTGCTCAATCCCCTCTCACGCGCTTCCAAAATTCCTCAGGACAATTTGGTGTGTAGAATGCTTTATAAATAGTGAAAGGCAATTGTCGGAATATAGAGTTAAAGGAGGCTCGAAAAGAAGTCTTTGGTAATCTTCCCTATGCACATTGGTAATTTTTCATTACAAAACTTGGGCCATTCCAATGTGGAAGCAGAAGCACTCGAAGAAGTCAAATTATTAAATATTGAGTACAAAGGCATGACCCTTATCAACTAGTAAACAAACACTTGGCTCATTGCAATATGAAAGCATATGAAAATTTGGAGTCCCCTTGGGATGACATGTTCAAAGGACTAAGACTTATAAAGAGGTGTTAGAACGAGTATAGACACTGTTGTCCGATCTGCAAGCTAGCTTTTGGACCTTTCAACAGCATAGGCGGAGCGGTCTGCCCAAAGTACTACAAGAAGAAGAAATCACCCTCCCCCAAAAGAAAGAAAATGTTCCCCAAGGCCTCGAACAGGAAGCACAGAAGAAAGGAAATCCCGAGAAAGTCCCACAGGATACTGAAATCCCCCCACAAAAAAAAGAGGCCTCACAGAAGAAAAAACCAGAGACAGAAGCAGAGAGGAGGTCAGGGATACCTCTTGAGTCTAGTAAGCTTACTCCCCTTCATCACCTGGTGTTGATGTTAATACGCCTAAGGCAATAGGAGGCAAAGGATCTACAGATCTAGGTAGTCCCATAGCTTCCTTAAGCCCCTTATAGTCCTCTTTTGGATTCCCACATACAGGAGCTCTATTTGTTGATGACCTCACCTCTATCTCCATAGATGAAATTCCTCCTTCAGATTACTTTTTAATTTTGAAAAGGAAGGTGGAAGTCTTGAGAACAAGAGATGCATAAGAAGGAGGTGAATATGGTAAAAACATAAAGTCTTGATAGATGGGCCAGAGAATTTGGAGGAGGAGGATTTTAAGCTCTGAGATATAGCGAGGTTCATAGGAGCCATGTAACAACAAACTTTTTTACCGTGGGAAAGATGAGAACGAGGATAAAGAAGAATAATAACATGATAGCTCAATTACAAGATAAGTTAAAGAATGTTGAGAATAACATCATAGAAGAGGTGAGTAAAAGATTGGAGCAGACTAGGGCTGGTGAAAGGCTAGAAATTCAATTACTCAAATCAAACCTGAACGAAATGACCCAGAAGATACAAGCAAGTCAGATGCAGGTTACTCAACAAAAGGATCATGTAGAACAATTACAGGCTAAGTTAAATTTGATGGAAGGAATTCAGTCATAGAATCACGAGAGCTTTCAGGGCCAGATCAGCGGAAGTGCATTCAAAATAGAAGTTGAACCTGGCAAAGCATAACTATTTAACATAAAATTGATTTCAAGATAGAAGTTATTAGGAGTTCTTTCAAGAAGTGGATAATGCCTTTGATAATATTATCTTGAAGGAAAAAGAAGCCAAAGAGACTAGGGTTACTCTCCAAAAGGAAATTATTTATTCGACAGGTGAAGAGGTATCTAAAACTATGAAATTATCAACCACAGAGCAAATCAGATGCGACATCATGCTCAAGCTATGGAAAACTAACATAACTGAAAACAAAAGAATAGTCAAGGAAATTAGAGATGATTGCGAAGAAGTTTTTGATCTCTTAGACAAAGGTCATTAAACATTGGAAAAAGCAATTGCTCACGGGGACTTAAGGGACGATTATTATTATGAACATCAATTAAATTTTAGAAAATTTGGGTAAAAATTCAAATGAAATTTCTGACTAAGAGGATGTCACCCTAATGAGCTGAGGTTATTGGATTGAAAAGACCCCAACAAAAGCTGCGATGCGATAAAAGGATTTGCGGATAAAAGGAGTTGAAGACCCGTCTCTCAAGATACGAAGGTTTATCACGCTGAAACAAGGAACCTTCGAACCCCTAGAAATTTTACATAGTTCCCGGAGAGATGCATTGAATATATTGGATCAAAAGGAGAGTCATCAACAAAGTAAAAAGTATCATTTGGAGATCTTTACTTCCAAGAAGCGAAGGAAATGGAGAAAGATCATGCAAAGCGGTTTTAAATCTATTTTTTAAAAATAGTTAGTCACTAGGAATTAGGAAATCACCAACTGTCTTAGGATTGGTAGTTTTGTATAAATATAACTTTTCAAGACTAAAACATGGCTTTTTGGATAGGTTGTAAAGAAAGAATTTCATTTGCGAGAACAATAAAATCATATTGAAGATTCTGGATTTTGTCAAGTCCGAGTTATGTGTTTCTCTGTCATTCCGTCTTTTATTATTTTCGCTACCTTAGATGAATGCTTTCATGATGCAACCTCTATTGTGGTGATTGAACAGTTAGATTATCTAATCGTTTACTGTTTTTCCTCGGTATCAGCGAACAACAAATATAGTAGTTGATATAAGACCTATGAATGTTTTAGAATTATGAAATTGTATACTTCTTCAAAGTTATCATCTCGTTTTAGAATTCTGAAATTGTATACTTCTTCAAAGTTATCATCTCTCTTTCTTCTATTAGCATAAAGTGAGATTCCTCTTCAATTGATGCCTCACATTTGTTATACAACTATATGTTTCTTTTTCTTTCTTCATTCCATGCACTGTCTCCTTTAAATTTGACTCAGATTCTAGAAACGACCTTTATTTCTGTTATACTATTGATTCATAGTTTGAAAGTTTTATTTTTATTAATTCAAACCAGAAATTTGCGACCCTTAAAAATAATTTTGACTTACAAAAAGGAAACCCTTAGCTTTCATGACTGTTCCAGTTACCAGACAGCCTAATATAGAACCTGGTCTATCAGATCAGACAAGCATTGCGTTAAACCTATTCAATACCATCTTACAAACAACAAGTACACGGGTAGAACTTGAACGTTCATGGGCCGTGATTGAAAGGGATATTAGCATCCAAGAACAATGGGAAGCTAGACAAAGACAGTTAAGGAACCAACTTTGATCTCGCTTTCCATTAAACCGATCTTTTTACTCATTAACTATCTCTACCTTTTCGGATGCCTTGACGGTATACTTTAGAGCCTTAAAGTATAAACTCAGGAACAACACATCCCACACCTAAGGAGAATTAGCCCAATAGGACGTCCTGAAACCGTCTCCAAACCTGGCTTGTAGAATAGCATAACGTCTTTGAGCACTTGTCTGGGAAAGGGGGGTTTTATGCACATGTTTGTGAAACTTGATTTTTAGATGTGATTGACATTACTATGATCCCTGTGACTTATGAGCCTATGGAGGGCGTAGTTGTTGTTGCTTCAGGACCATGCCCGACGGACAGGTACATATGGGGAGATGATTAGCTTAGACCTCCATAGGGCTAAAAGCCCACCAGATGAATGCTGAGACCCCAGCCAGGGGAAGACATATACCAGAGGCTTGCACCAGAGAGAGAAAGGAGGATGTTCCACCAGAGACAACTTGGCAAGCTTGGACGTAGGGGGGTCTTTCCCTCCCACCATGATGTCACCTAGTTGAGGTATCCAGCTTGAGGATGACTTTGGTTGGCACGTGTGGCAGTTCCAGAGGGGTTTTGAGCCCAGCGTTTCACTTGGAGGGCTAACGTTCGAGCAAGGAGGCTAATGTCACCCTAGGAGGGGCATGATGTCACCCTAAAAAGCTAAAATTCGGGTTTTATCTGACAAATTTTTGTAAAATTGGATTTTTTCATGTAAACTGGCCATGTCGGCCTTTTTGACCTAATTTTGTAATTAAAGGTCATTTTGATTGTATAAATAAGGGATTTGGCCCTTGTATTTTATCATCATTCTTTCACTCAAACAAGTGAGGTCTGAAATTCAGCTCCCTTAGGGTTTATTGGCTGAAATTAAGTGGTGCGCAACTCTTGGAGGAGGCTTATTTTGGTGTTTTTTGGCATTTTCTTGGTGGAAAGTCTTCAACTGGGCTATTTGCTATATTATTCTTGGTGAATGTAAGTGAATTTATGGAATTCTTCTTTCCTTTGAATGGTTATAGTATATTTACTTTGCATTTTACTAAGATTATGACATTGCTAGCTTAAAACCCTAGAAGATCAAGCACATGTTATTGTCCTTGTCTTAATAGCTTTTCACCTACTAGATTTTGCTAAAAAACCTATCTTTTGAAGCTTGTGTTAGAGCCCTACCATTGTAGCACTCTAGCATCATTTGCTTCATCAAGCTTCTATTTACTTCAAGCTTGAGCTAAAGAAGGAGGAAAACTGCTAGGGCCTAGGGTCACCTACTTCCCAGTAGCCGTTTTCCTTCTAGGGTTTGTTGATTGAGGCCTTGGGTTACCAATACCTCAACCATCATCCCTCTTGTCCTTAGCTCACACACTATCATTTATTTCCTTCAAGGTTGCTTTTTCAAAAATGTGACTCCATTAGCCCTAAAGACACTAATCTAGACCTTATACTTGATTGATTGATAAGCACAACCCTCAAATCTTATACCTCAAGCTATTTACTAACCTTTCCTAACCCTAGATTTGACTAATCTACTAACATTCTCGCTGCTGTTACAAAAGTAAGCTACAACCAATTATTACAGCAGTAAAAGCTCTTAAAAGCAATTACTAAAGTTGACTTTTGCATTGCCTCATTAGCTTCTGACAAGTGCTAGCATGTTGCTATTGTTAGATTATCATTTTGGGTTATTTTGAAGCTTATTTAAGGCATTGATTGTGAAGCTATTATCATATATACATTGTTGTTATAGAATTTCTGTTTGCTTCATCTTATATCATCTTATTGCTTTCATTGACAAGTCCAAGGTTTTATGAAGCACTAACATCAATTGTACTTGCAAAAATAGTGTTTTCTTGTTGTTTTGTTCTGGGCAAGTACACTTAAGCATATCATTGCTTCATTTTGTTAAAACTTTGGGACTTTTTGATCGATGTGACTTGTGAGAGGGGATAACTTTCTTGATACTCCAACCTTTGCCTTCTCAAACCTCCAAGTCACCAAGGATGTCTCCCCTCGGCTTTCACCCCTAAAGAGAAAGAGGTGTCTTATTAAGGTGACAGTGATAGGACAACCTCCTGTTATGCCAATTTGCCCTCCATTAGCCTTTCCCTTTTGGACAAGTACAAATTGCGCGATAACAATAAGTAGAGGTCGACCCCTCTCTTCTAAACAATTCATATGCAGGTTAAGGGTGAAGCATATAGAGGCGCATATCAGTGATACAGAGGTAGCATATCAGTGATACAAGAGGCAAAATATCAGAGGCGCATATCACTGATATAGAGACAACATATAGAGGCAACATATAAAGGCGCATAACAGTGCTGCAGTAACATTATATAGAGGCAGCATAATGGAGGCACATATCAACATATAGAGGCTGCATATTGAGGCGCACAACAGTGTTGTAGAGGCAACATATAGAGGCGCATATCAGTGATATAGTGACAGATATTGAGGCGCATAACAATGCTGTAGAGGCAGCATATCAGAGGTGCACTTCAGTGATTTAGAGGTAGCATATCAGAGGCGCACTTCAGTGCTTTAGAGACAACATATTAGAGGTGCATATCAGTGAATTAGAGGCAACATCAACATCCCATGTCGGAGCTGATATATCTCAGTCTTTGAAAGAAACTCAGATACATCTATATCAACAAGGTCTCTTAGTTCTCTGTCAGGTCAGAGTCAACTTGGCAAGCTCTTTAAGAGCAGAGTATTCATGGTGGATATTTGTAAGTGATCTTACATTATTAATGCAATAAAGAAATATCGTTTGCTGGGGGTTTTCTCCCTGTAAAGATTTTCCCCAGGGTATATGTGTTGTTGATGTGCATGCTTACGTATCTACTTGATTATTGCTATTCAGTTATGATTCTATATTGTTGAAATGTATTAAGCTAGAATCAAAGTGTTGAAGATTTTAAAGAAATATTTTGCATAACAAAATCAAGCTCAAAATTTAACATGTTGTAGCTTGGTCTGTGATTGCAAATACTATAATGGCTAATGATCTGTATGAACTATTGTCTCCCTTCCCATCAAGTAATGCTTCCATTTTTTAACAGTTTGTACCAACACATACAATTCCTTGTCATATGTTGGATAGTTAATTACTATTTGAGTAAAAGTATCAGAATGATAACAAATAGGTTTACTTTGTTACATCAAGACTGCTCCCATGGCATATTCGCTTGCATCGGTTTGAATCTCAAATGGCTGTTGCAAATCTGGTAGAGCCAAAACTGGTGTGGTGCTTATATTTTTTTTCAATGTCTTAAAAGCTTTCTGCTGCAAATGGATTTCATGTTCAACCTCCCTCTTAGGAGGTAACCCTATAGGTTCCTGAAATAACTCATCATAGTTATAAATGATTTTTGCCAATGCCTGTTTTTGATCTGGATCACAACCTGATAAAGCATTTGATATATCTTCCTCCTTTTGTTTCACCACCATGAGAAGAAAGGATTTACTTGCATTTACGAGTCTTTTCATTTGTCCTATGCTCACTAGAGAAACATTAGTTTTAATCCGGTGAGCTCTAGCGATATACTCAATCTCGTTCTTGAAAAGATGATATCTGTCTCTTTACGATAAAATATAGCTTTCCTGTCAAATAAACATGGACTACCCAAGACAACGCTGCAAATGTCAAGTGGCACAACATCTAATTCAACCTCATCAAAGAACTTAGCTGTAATTGCAAATCGGATTTTACATTGTTTCGTTTCTTGCAACTTAGCATCGTCACACCAACCTAATGGATATGGTTTCACATGAGGTGTCGTTTTCAAACCCAGCTTCTTAACAATTGCTTCAAATATTAAGTTAACTTGAGATCCACTATCAAACAAAGTATCTATCTTTGTATGCTTCACGATAAGTCTGACATGAAAAAGCTCAATTCGTTTCTTTTGATCAAGAACACTTTTCAACTTAGCGGATTGAACTGAAAGATTAGTTGTAGATATACCTTTGCTTCCCATTGCCATGATCTTAGTTTCATCACTTGAATCTGATCCAAGATCCTGTCGGACTAATGCAATAGTCTTTTGTTTCCCCTTATCTTGGAATTTCTTTGGTTGTAACTTTGGATGTAGATTCCTCATGCCCCTTTCTTTTGCAGTGAGGACATGTAAGTTTCTCTTAAACTTTCTTCACTGTATCTGAATTCTTACTTTTCCATTTTCCTTTCGACTTTTTCTCGAACTTATGTGGCTTCTTATCCTCGAGCACATGGTTCCTGTTATCCCCCGTTTCTAGGGATAACTAGGAGATCATGTCTCAAGGCCCACAGGTCTTAGACATGGAGTATCGAGAGCAGGATTGACCTGAGCATGGCCCTGGAGGGCCCATCTTTCTTCTTCTTCATCAAACTTGTCCTGTCAACAACAACAACATCCATTACCTTCGGCTTGGACTTGTATCGGAGAAGACTCTTGCTCCATGAAGTAATTGGTCCAGGTATCATGGTATGTGTCATATTTGATCATTATAACCTTTAAATATATGCATCAAATTCCTTTCATTTCTAACGACTGCTCGGATCTTACATTAACCCACTTGACCATGGTTGGGGGGATTGACAGGGTACCCTAGCAAGCTTGTACCCATAGGTTTTGGTTAGCCACCAGGGGGGATTTTGAAGGGCCATCGTCCGCTCCCATCATA
>SNQJ01S0161358.1:0-12551 GCA_010110895.2 Picea sitchensis | reverse complement strand
TATACAATCGAATTCCCAAAGATAATGCTTTCTTCTTAAACTCCCGTGTATATATTTGAATATTTTGCCCTTTGCCTTGTTTGAGATGTTGCCATTCTATTATTGCTGTTTGCCAATAAGCCAATGGATAATTTTTTTTTCTTATTGTAGCCGTAAATTCATTCCAAGAAGAAATTACTTTACCCTGTTGAACGAGATCAACTTGTGTATTACTCTCCCACCATATCAAGTCTGCGCCACCCAGACGAAGAGTATCCAACTGTATCTTTGCAGTATCATCTACGATCTTCTATACCCTGCAATATACTTCAATTTGTTTGATGCAGTTGTCCAACTTCTCTGTGTTCATTCTCCATCATAAATTGGCAGTTCAAATTTTACATCTAATTTCAATAAAGGCAAATCACGATCACGTGAAGACTTCTTAAAGGGCTTCTTCTTATGTGAAGAATGTCTACTTGCACCAGATGAAGATGATGATGAGGATGATGGTGAAGAGGTTTCTGAAGGTCCACCACCTTCACCTCCTCATTCAGCTTTTACCGAAGATTCTCCGTTCCCAGTCTTATGGACTCTTCGATATAAATCATTTGTTAGTTCCCTCATTGAGCGAAGTGTAGCCATAATTTCCTCAGGTCTCATGGGTGGATCTTCTCCTTCCTTTCCTTAAGAAACCACGTCTCTCTTACGAAATCTCCTTTGAATCTCCAACTTGTAACTTGCAATCTTTCCTTTACCAAGCTTGAATCTGGACCTTGTAAGCATTCACTTGCAAACACTTGTCAAAACCTTGCTTTGGTACCAACTTGATCCGAAAAATCCTTACATGTTAATTAATATTTAATACACATTAACATCTAACTTGATTTCGAAATAATAATGATCGTTTGATTGATTGCATAAAACATGTGAATTTACTTATCTATCCAAAATCACTTTAGTGATAATTAACTTGTAAGATAACTGAGCGAAATAGAACAACAATATTGAAATCACACTTGCACAAATTTGTTAATGGAGTTCACCCAACTTGGGCTACGTCTTCGGGTCTGCTTCCAATCGAGACCTCTTTATTAATGCTCAAATGATTGTATTTTACAATGACCTTTTAACATGTTGCCAAAACTCAGAAACAAAATACACCATCAAATTCCTCTCGAAATTTTGAGAAAAATGAGTATAAACACCCTATATTTTCCTCAAGGAATCCTTTGGCACACATTACGGTGCAATCCCAAAGTCTAGATACCTCATGGCACAAACTTCGAGACATATGCATAGCTTGGGCACACATATCTAAATTCGTACTCTGTACTGTTGTACTCTTGTCTTGGTCCACGTGCTGGTTAAATAGTGCGCGGGAGCTAACCTCAATCCGCAACTGTAGGAAACCTTTAACTATAGGTTGGTTGGTGATCCAAAATAAAAGGCGCCTTTGGCGCAGTGGTTAAGACATGAGTATGGTGGGGGGGAGGTCATGGGTTTGAGTTTGCAGACCTCTCCCCTTTTGGCGCTTTGTTATAACCGTGGCATATTTGTGGTTATCCCTGCGCGAATATAGGCGTCGGTTACATTGGAATCTGGATACCATATGAAGCTTGGGCCAGGGGCTTAGCCTTCGGCCCCTTTTTTCGGCCGACTAAACCTTAACACCACTTCAAATATATTATGCACCATATGACTATTAAGTCATACTGTTTGGCCTATTGGTAAGTCGTGGTAATGTTGGGAAAGAGGTCAGGGTTTGACTCCCGTCGACCCATAAAATTTTTAATATACCATAGTCATGAGAGGCCAATGGGAGAATGCGATGTGGTGGTCTCTCATTGGTCCACCCAAGCGTATATGGACTTGCCATGTGTCGATATCTGATTGGTCCACCTGTGCTTGTATGGTTGCACTGTCACCTTGCCAACTCAACTCTATGGACGTGTAAGGTCGTGCAATGTCTCACCCTTCCAGTGTTGCCATGTGTCACCCCCCTTTTGGGCCTTTGACTGGCCATATATTTTGCATACGAACTCCGTTTGAGGCGATTTTTGTGCCGTTGGAAAGCTATCGTCGAGCTCTACGCAATGAAGTTGTTTTCGAAAGCATTTGAGACAATCAAATTTTGAGCATTTCTGGATCCTCCTGGTTCTCTTTGAACATTCCGGATCCTCTTGGATCAAACAACCAACTAAAACAACACGTCATGCCCTAATTATGCAACAATATAAATCAATAAGGTAAATTTTATGTAATAAAATGATTTTAGGTCAAACATGTAAGAAAACCCTAGGATTTTAAGTCAAGAATATGCTAGAAAACCCTAGATTTTTAGATAAAAATATGCATGAAAACCTTAAATGTTTTTGATGGCTGAAAATTAAATGTAAGTTAAACAAAACCCTAAATTTACCCTAAAACATTTATAAAAAAAGTGAAGTTTTGAATTTTAGATTGACTTGATGGGAGAATACTAGTGCTTACTGATTTTTTTGGGCATATGGGGTCAACTAAGACTTCCTTGGAGAAGATGTAAGTAGATCTAGGGTGATATCTAGGGTTGTCAACTACAAAGCCTAGAAAATCCACCTAGTACTTTACAAGCTTCAAGACAATTCAAGGGAAGGTACTCCACTAGTAATCTTCCAAGGGTTTAAATGAAGGGATTTGTCCAAGAACAATATGAAGAGAATGCACCACCACCACTATAGAAGTATTTACACTTAATAATCATTGATAAACAAAATCCAACAAGGTTTAGAGAGACCACTTACTCAAGAAATCGTTTTCATCCATAAACCCTAGACATGAAAATCCTTAGAATTTGCAAAGTCATCCACAAAACGTCATCCTTAGGAAGGTGCTCTAGTTATCCATCCATAGACAAAAGTATAGAAGTCATAGTAGACAAGTAATGTTCTCCACAAGTAGCAATGATTTGCAAGTGAGAAGTGCTTCACTTATTTATATGAGAGATCAAGCACCCTTCTCATCCATCAAAAGCCATAAGAACATAAAACAATCCCTTTATCTCTTACAAACCCTAGAGATAAGGGAACAAGATATAAAATATTGATGATACAAGAGTGGATGGGTCACTAAGTCCCCAAACGATGCCTAAAAACTGAAGTAAATGTGCTCATGAGACAAGACGTCCCTCATAAATGCATGCTCCATCTCACACGTGTGGCATGTGTGACCTCAATAAGTGGATGAGTCACTCACAAATCAAGTGTAGGGGCTCCAAAAGTGAAATGTTGCCTCCAAGGATTGCAACGTTTCATCATCAAGTGCCATATCATGCCTCAAATGGTGTGACGTCTCATCCAAAGGTGGCAAATCATCATGTAAAGGTGCAACGTCCCATCATCAAGGTGTCAAATCATATCCAATGGGTGCTAGGGTGTCTCAACAAGGGAGCCATGTCATCATAAGTCTCAACATACTCCAAAATATGTAGAACAACTTCTCTCAAGTAGTGGGATGGCCTCCATCAAATGTGCTAGTAGCCCCTCAAGGCTCAACGTCCTCCAAAAGACCAAGGCTCAATCAAGTGAGTAGCCATGTGAAGTACATCGTCCAAGGAGGAGCTCATGTAGTCCATTGTATCCATCAAACCCCAAGGCATGTACACAAGTCAAATGCAACATAGAAAGTGAGTCATGTCAATGTAAAATCCATTAGATAGATTACATTAAGTATTCTCTTCAAACTTCATACTAGCTCATAAACTTATACAATTTGACAAGTTTAGGTATGGGAGGATCATTATTAACCTGTATTAGGTGTTCTAGTACCTAGCAAAAGGAGTATTTCCCAAGAAACCCATCAAGGAATATGTGTAATGGCATATGGTATGGTTTGGGGGTTAATTTCATTGGTGGTGGCATGGTAAAAAAAGATTATGTATGATAGTCATCCTCGTGAGCATCTTTGTATGGACAAGTGCTTAGGGAATGAGTTTCCCTTTCCGCGATACTGTGTCTTTCCAAACCTGTATTTTCCTTTTTTTTATTCATTCAACCTTTTTTGGGTTTTGATTTTCATTTGCTAAGTCCTTTTTGTTAGGATGCATTCATTGCATAGGTCTTAGGGTGATTGCCTCTTAGCGAGGGGGTAGAGCTCATGCTTCTTTATTCTTTCTTGGTTCTTGACTTTGCTTTTCTTTCTTCTTTGTTTTGCTTTGCATTTCGAGTTGAGCATTTGCTCTTTCTATATTTTTTTTTTATATCAAGTTGCATCAACGTCGAGCATTATAGCTCCTTATTATGGGATTACAAATCGTGAACCTTTATGGGTGACATATGACAACCAACCCAAAAGAAGGGATAATGAAGATGGGAAAATTGCAACATGTTATGTATGGATGGAGATATGGACACGTTAGCCCCCCTATCAAGGGCCCCCAGTAGTACAACTTTCCCAAGAAGGACAACACGACTAGGAGATGATGATGACTACTAGGGTGAAACAAGGCAAAAGTGTTGTAGGATAGAGCTTGGTGAAGGTGTGTCCAATCATGAAGACCTGCAATAGAATATGGATGTGCAAATCAAATGGAAAAGCATCCAATATCTGATCGTCAAGTATTTCATTCAAAGCAATAGAGTCACATGATTGGCACGAAAGATTTTGAGAACAAAGTTTGGAAAACACCTAATTTCCCATATACTTGAAAGCTTACAGGGTAAAGCTAGTAAAACATAGAGATTAGGGAGATGATCTCAAGCACTAAAGAATGAAGACAAAGTGAGACATTAAAAACTTGAACTTGTGAACTTGGAGAGCATGCTAATTGTTGGTTGCCATCAAGTGCAGGGGAAGTTGGGAAGGAAGAATAACATTAATAACTGATTTAACAATATGTGGCTTCTCATTTACAATTTTACACTGATTTCTAGTTTTCCATTCAATTCATAAGATTTGAATCAATAGAGGCCAATAAAAACCACATGAAGGGCATAAGTATAATCAATGATAGCCGTTTCCCAAGTTATGTTCTTGAAGATAATAGGGGGGTAGAGATCTTGTAGGTAATCCTAGAAAGCTTCGGCATGGTGATAGATTTGAAAAGGTACAATGTAGTTTCATTGACATTGCAAAAGGCACATGCCTTTCATATATTGAGCTTGGTCAATTGACTCAATTCCCCACCTTCGAATGTTCCATTAGTAGGAAAATTGATAGAAGATATTTTTTGAGATTTTTTGGTCCAATTAATTTTGACTCATTTAATAGGAGCATGAGGAGGACCATTCTGCATACAAATGCTAGCCATTGTATATTTAAAGTCAACTTTGGGTAGAAGTACATTTTTTGAGAGAAATTATAAATTGGAGTGTTCATAAGCCAAGACCTGCTAGATAACTAGGTTCTCCTTTAGTGAAACTCATTTTATCTCTACGGTTGAGTAGAATCATCCTAATGATTTTGTGCATGAGTTGACCAATCACTCGTTGAAAGAGAGTGAATAGGAGTTGAATGTAGTGTAGGAAACTAGTCTCAATGAAACTAAAACTTCTAGATATAGAAAATTGTATAGCTTCATGTTTTTTGATGAAGTGCATGCTAAACCTATATTTGTTCCTTGTAGGAAGAAGATTACAGACAAGATGGATATTTATAACATTGGTCTTATTTTATTGGAGACTATTGTTGGAAGATTGCCAACCCTGCAAAGTCAAGAAGTTTTCAAAGTTAATGAGATGGTGTGTTTTCTCATCCAATTGATAACAATTTTAGATTTTGCAGTTAAATGTATATATTGGATGTCAATACTTAAGTTAATGCTAGGATGCAATCCATTTAATGCTTTACACATTCCAGTTTTTATATTACTTACATTAGGTTTTAGTTCATGAAAATTTTGATCTCTTGTTATATTATTTAGACTCTACTTGTTTATATGCTAGGTATCCCATTGACTTTATAGAATTAAATTTATATAAAAGTCTATGGTTTAAATTTATAAGTCCTTGTTCCTGTCTAATTTGCATAGCCTCCAAGTCCTTGTATTGATTTAGTTGGGACTGTTATCACAGGACTTGTACTTGTGCAAAGCTCTTCACAAGATGCCAATCTTGTATAACAATTAGAAGTACTTGTCACTGTCACCTAGACAGATACTTCTCTCGTTTTAGTATTGGTGAAGGTCCAATACAAGGAAGGCTTCCCTTGTGACTTCAAGGGATCCTATAGCAAGATAGAGGCAAGTCTACGGCCGCCTATCTTGGTCACTAAATAAGATAGGCTAGGTCTAGAAAGGTGGAAAGGTTGGGATTAGTTACAAGATAATCAGTTGACCTGTGCGAGACAAGAAACATTCCAATGTATATAATAGTCAATTACCAAGTTAAATCAACTACCAATCACCTCTTGATGCTAGCTATCAAGTAATTCTAATTGCTGTTGTAAAATTGTAGCAGTAAACCAGTGTATATCAGCAATAAGTATTTTGCAACAGCAACAAGAAATCAAGTTAGAAAAAATGACAATTATATCTTAAAATTAAGCCTTCAATGAGTAGATCAATATCTAATCGCCAAACAATATTTCTGAGCTGATTTTACCCCAATATTAAATAAGTTATCAGCAATTAGTCAATCGCTAATGGCTGTAGCAAACCCTTTATAACAGTAGCAATAAATTTACCTTGTTTGCTAAGCGTTGAGTTAGAATTAGTGAGGGAAAGAGGTTAGTAGTTTGGTTGTCAAGTAGCTTGAGAGAAAGGGAGAGCTTTTAGCTAATGCTAGGGCTTAAATCATCACTTGCAATCATGAAGACTGAGGGAAAGAGGTTAGTAGTTTGGTTGTCAAGTAGCTTGAGAGAAAGGGAGAGCTTTTAGCTAATGCTAGGGCTTAAATCATCACTTGCAATCATGAAGACTAGTGCCGTTTTTCTTCTTAGGGCAAATGGAGTCACTGCAACACATCAAAAGGAGGCTAAGAACAAGAGAAAATGTGAAGGTTTAAACCCTAGGGTTATCCCCTCATAAACGTAGGTCAAACCTCAAAGAAAAAGCCACTAGAGTTTATCCTCTCATAGACCCTAGGTGCTGTCCCACTTCTTCTAATGCGTCTAGCCAAGGAAATGGATGAAAACTAGGTTTTAAAACCTGAGGGGGATAGCCACTTCTAACCCTAGTCAAGACAAACCTTAAGGGGATAGCCAGCCCTAACCCTTAAGACAAACCTTAAGGGGATAGCCACTCCTAACCCTGAAGGCAAACCTTGAATGCTTCAACAAAGTCAAGGTGAATACAACAACGAAAGGGGATAACCTCTCTTAATCCTAATCCTTCCTTAGGGTTTCAATATTATTCAAAGAATATAATGACAACATGCAACTATTACCTCTCTAATAGAGCATTCACCAAAATTTACCTAGAAATATCACATGCACATAAGAAAACATTTACTAGTCAAGGTGCATAGCATGAAGAAACCTTAGTTCATGAATAATCCACCATCAACAAGAGAAAACATCCATCCAAAGTCACTCCAAAGGTGCACATAAGACCTCTATAGCAAAAAATAAGAGAGAAGAAGACAAGTAGTGGTGATCTCACAAGTGAGTGAGTTGTGTTTGATCCAAATAAGTGCTAGCCTCATTTATATGAGGTAACCCTAGCACATATGTCCACATAATGACGTAAAACAACAACAATCCATGATATAAGTGGGGCCGACCCCTCAAATAGCCTCTAACAATGAAAAATCATGCTAATACACTATAACAATGCCCTCCTAGGTCACACGTGGGGTGATGTCATGCTCCAAGAGGGTGTGTAAAGCCTCCAAAGGCCATGTCTCCTCATCCAAGAGGTGGGAGTAAGGTGGATGGTGTCTCCTCATTAATGGTCATGTCATATCATCAAGCCATCAAATGGTGCCCCAATGGCAAGCAAGCATGTTATCGCAGGATTTGTACTTGTGCAAAGCCCTCCACAAGATCCCCAATCCTTGTGTAACTATGGAAGAACCTACCATTGTCACCTAAGTAGGTACTTCCCTCGTTTTAGTGATGGAAGAGGTCCATCACAAGCGAGGCTTCCCTGGCGACCTCAAGGGATCAAATAGCAAGTTTAGTAGCCAAGACTACCGCCCCCTCTCTTGATCACCGAATGATTGGTTTAGGTCAAGGAAACAAAGAGGTTTGAAGATGATTTGATACCTACCTAGAACAAGAACACTTTGCAGCATGGATATAACAACTTCCAATCTAAAGTATGTAATAATGACCTCTTTTAGACACTAGACAAGTTAGATTGCTATGGCTGTTGCAAATTGCAGCAGTAGATCAGTTTTATAACAACAATAAGTAATTTGTAACGAAAGCAATAATAAATGCCCAGAAACACCACAACTAACCATGAAATTTAAGCATACATCCAATAGAACATTATCCAATTGTTGAAAGTAATTTGTGAGTAAGTGTTGGCCCTTGAGCAAGTTTTGGAGAACCTTGGTCATGTTTGACCATTTTTGGGACTTCGACAGGCTGGTCGAAGGCGGAGCGCAAGGCAAAGCGGAGATCGCGGGATCTCGCCCCCTTTTCATGGATTTTTGGGTTTAGGGTTTATGTAATGGGTATTGGATGACGACCCATGGGTTTACCTATGTTTAGGCCCCATTTGTAATGTATAAATAGATATCTAGGCGATGTAAGAAATACTAGAACTAGACCTAGTAGAATTGGCTTAGTGTGGATCTAGAGGGTTTGTGCATGCTGTGTGTTAAGACTTGCAGAGCTAAGTGCAAGTGATTGTAGGAAGCTTGTGTGCAGATTGTAAGAAGGCTTTGTGCTGTGACCTAGCTCGGGGAAGGAGGATTTGGCGAGGTGTGCGCAGATCTCCTGTCCTACGCGGAATTGGTTTGTGGCTCTGTGCATGTAAGAAGATTGACAAAAGACAATAAAGAAGAAGAAGAGTTGGTGGATGTAGCCCCACACTGGGGTGAACCACGTATATCCTGTGTTGTGGTTGCTTTGTGCATTATGGTAGTTATGTGATTGTTGTGATTTATGCTTAGTGCTGTAATCTGTATGTTAGATGCATCTGATGTAGTAGCTTAGTGCTTAATGATGTGAATAAATGCTAGATCTGATCTACTTCTATGTGCTAAGTGCTTGGATGTGTTAGATCTTGTTGAATACTGCATTGTTCTGTAATTAGGGTTTCGACCTGCGATGTGAATAAGGGTTAAATACCAATGAATGTTAACTGCTAAGTGCTCTGTTAAGTGTTGTAATCACAAATTTGTGTCCCAGGGTTGTAGACACTTGAGTCCTGCAACCACCCCTGTCTCTACCTCGGGTGAGACTTCATCTGCTTCGCAGGTGTTGTTGAAAGGGTCGGTAGTTAGGGTTTTGTTGGTGCGCTGTTGAAGTGTTGAACCCTGGGTTTGCCCTTGTGCCAACAAATGGTTCCGTTGCCGGGACCTGAAACTGTGATTGATGGGAACTGAAGAAAAGAAAAAGCTTTGTGCGTAGATCTGCTGCTGTAGTGCGTAGTATTCTACTTGACTTGCGAAGTTCTGTGCTAAGAAAGGAATCAAATCTGAAGAAAAGAGGTAAGATCTTAAAGTTCCGTGCTCTGAAAAAGGTAAGATAAGTGAAAATTTTTGTTTCGAAAGAATGGATCTAGGAATGCTTGATAGATTTTGTCCTAGTCTGAAAGCTAGGGCACAACTAGAAGAAAGAAGATTTGATATGAGTAGATCTGATAGAAATAGTGAAAGATATGTTATTCCTATGCATAGAAAGAATGTTTGGACTAACAAATGGATGCAGGACCCTAGAAAGAATTTTTTGCAGGCTAGTTACTGTGATCCCAATGCGCAGTACAGGGAAGGTTGGGGATCGTTTAAAAGAAAGAGAGGATTAACCCTTTGTTATCGTTGTAGAAGACCGGGACATCTTGCTAAGGAATGTCCTGGTAAAGGTCCTAGTTGTCTTTGTTGTAAAGCTATGGACCATGAAGTTTTGGATTGCCCTAGAATGATTGCTAAAGTTGAAAAGATGAATATGAGACAAGAAAACCATGAGAAAGGCTAAGAGACTAAGGATATGATAGAACCCCAGAAAGAATCAGAGACTATATTATTGCAGATGAAAAAAACCCTAAATGATCACAGAGACATCAACTTATCAGAGATCTTAAAAGAGAGGAGTGCATAGAAACAAGAATAAGAGATTTTGACATAGACTGTGTATTGGATGCAGAAACACAGGTGAATATCATGACAAAAAGAACTTGAGAAATTTTGGGAAAGCTTGTTATGATTCCTTCATTGGGAGGAATAGGATTGTTTAAAGGGAAGATGATAACCCTATGTGGAAGACTTACCCAGATACCTATGAGTGCTCATGGAACTTCGACAAAAGAAGAATTCGAGGTCATTAAATTTGTTGAGAACAACGCCCCATTTTCCATTTTGCTAGGAAAGACCTGGATTGAGAAAGATCAGATACGAAGGAAACAAGAAGCGGAAGATCTAGAACAGAAAAAACAAGAACTAAGAGATTTCATGGCTAAGAGAACAACACGTTTAATAGAAGAACAAGAGGACAAGTCGAAGCAACTGAGGGCTAGAGACCTGGCTGTCGAAGTTAAAAGAACACAGGAAGACTTGAAACACTTGTCCATACAGGAGAGTAGAGCACCTATTCCAGAAAGAGAAGAAGTATTATCCTCAAACCCTGTGAAAGACCCTCAGCAGTGCGAACTTACTATGCCAAGAAGAGATAAGAACAATAATGGAAAGAGGAACCCAGAGACAGAAATCACAGGAAAGAAAGCTAGACAGCTCAGCAAGAAGAAAGCAAAGTTAGAAAAATTGCAGGTAGTTCCAGAGAGGACTTCGTAGAAGGAAGGTTTGCAGAACTCGAACTTCGCCGGAATAGCAGAACAACGTAGATTGGCACTTCGCCACGGCGAAGCAATATGACCGTTGGAGACGTCCCGACCGTTAGAACGACGCTCCAGAACGGCTAGAAACTCAGTTATGGCCAGAAAGATTGGACCGTAGGGACCGCGCGATAATGGATGGAATCGTATTGATTGAGGCTTTTTGACCCATTGGAGGAATCCTTAACGACGTTGTCTATTTATCCTGTCAAATGTTGCATCGAGAACACTTTTGCAAACAGTGATTACCCGAGCCCACAGAGAACTAATTGTTATTGCGCAGTGCTTACTGAGACTTCGCTATCCGTTCAATTACCGTGAGTATTTGTCCGCCTACCTGAGATATCCGATCTCGAGCTTGTATGTCGAGTGAGCGTAGTGCAGTGGAAAAGTCCGTGGAAGAAATTCTGATAGATCTAATGGTTGAGAAGGTCATGTCCGCAGGTGCACAGGCCTCGTCAACTAGAGGAGTGCAAGCCTCTCCATCGACTGCATGTCAATCTGGGCCCTCTAGAACTGCGATAGAAAAACGGAGCAAGCATTGCGATGACTTGGCGAATGCGAAGCTCATCCCATCTATCTTGCCTGACTATATCACGCCTTTGGCTGGCACAGTTAGTCGTGACGGTGCCCCGAGGGACTTCGACTACACATTGATCACTGCATACCTCCTGAAGGGTATACGCGCAGTGGGACCATAGTTGGGACAGATTATGACGTTGAAGATCAGTGACTTCAACTTGGGAGATCGCAAGAACTATGGCATGCTTGCACCACATAAGTATTTGACCAAGACAACGGGGAAGAAGTCGAAGATAATCCCCCAGCTGTGGACCATGGACATCGCGAGGTCCACTATCTTGAATGTGATGAAGATACCACATTTCGGCAGGCATCAGGAGGTTAACGCGTGTGTTAAACTCCTGCTGTCTTGCTTCCATGGCAGTTATCTGTGGCTGGACAAATGCATCATCATAGATCCAGCGTTGATCCATCGAATCACCGGATTAAGCATGCAAGGACCAAACCCTCAAGAATTTTATCCAATAAAGGCTGCAGATCGCGCCCTGGCACAGCGAATCAAAGATACCTATGGCGATGTGGAGAAGGGGAAGCGAGGCTACAAGGTAGCCTCTATCCAGAATAGCGCAGTGCACCTAGCCTGCCAGTTGATCGTTGGTAAGCTAGTAAGGAAGAACAGACCCATGCATGTCACGGGGTTTGTCATTGCCTGGCAGGAAAATGCATTGAAGGGCTACAAATGAATTGGGCGAGCTACCTCGTCAACCAATTAGAAAAAGACTGTCGCGAAGCTCAGGATTAGGGCTACGAGTTCCATTTCAGTTGGCTGTTGATTCTCATCGCCTTCATTGCTTGGGAGATGCCGGCAGGTACGACCTTCCTTGAATTGAGCCGTCCGAACTGTTATCCACCAAGTTGCACTATGGTGAATTTCCAGCGAGCCGCCAAAGATTGAACATTATTGTTCAAAATTCAGAGTTCAAAAATTCAGCCGGTCAAAGAGACCACCTGGTTACTCTACATTTCCATAAAAAATTGTAATAAGAGATGTTGGCATGATGAATTTGTAAAAGGTCTTAGCCACCTTAAGTCCTAAGCGTGAGTTATACTCTGGAGTGTTTTTTCACTTACTAAT
>SNQJ01S0161357.1:0-18064 GCA_010110895.2 Picea sitchensis | reverse complement strand
GAAGTTCAAAACATTGTTGGAGCAAAGGGATTTTGCAAATTTGGCATTGAAAAAGATGGAAATATTGGGAGGTTAAGGGTGTAGCAACAAAAATACCAAGGACCTAGAAGGATAAATCTATTCCTAGATTGAAAGGATGAAGAAGATTTTGAGTTTGTATGAAGAGAAAATATTATGTTTGAGCCAAAACAACAATATGCAAGACACTACTTAGGAGTGAGATTACACAAATTCTAATGGTGTTGGTGGGGAATAGGAATCATGAGGAATACCATTGAATGAGCATTCTCAAACCATGTGGGATGTCAAATTCTAGGCCTACTTGTAGCACAAAAAATGCCAAAATTTTGTATTTTTATTTTTTATTGTGTAGAAATCAAAAGTCATAGGGCTTGTTATTCTTTGCAAGTGGGTTAACACTAGTGTTTTATAAATCACCTTTTCTTTGTAGTTGTCCTAAAAATGAGGATATTGTTTTGTGTTGTAATAGAAGAAGAAACCAATAGAGTTGTTGAAGAAATTGAGCACAAGTCATTTCTCACCTACAACAAGGATTTTTCCTAGTTGCCATGGTAGACTATTATTGCTTCATGATTCCACCCACTCCCCTATACATTTTTCTTGCATCAATGATGGGAGACATTGCATACCCAAGTTTAGTGCATACTTTTTTCAAGTTAATTCGATGTGTTGACCCTCTAAAAGGGCCACTTGTATCACATGTTGTTAATTTTGTGGGAAGGTCTCATCATTTCCAGTTAACATTGTATCTAATATTGTCAAACTCATATGCTTCCCCCCTCAAAATACACAACCCATGGCAAGGAAATTTATTTCAATATGGATTGTCTCTTGCTCTTGGAAAAGATAAGTTTCTTCCATCTTTTTCCATTTATGACACTACATTGGCTATGTTTGTGTGGTTGAAACCCTCATGGGTTAAGGATGACCTTGAAGGTTATTTCATGGGATATGTAATGATTTGTAGATTCACTGATTGTTGGCCAATGCTAAAGGATATTTAAAATTGGGTTTAATTCTTGAGTTCATCCTTGAACATTTTTTTTGTGAGTAGTATTCAAATGCACTACTTTTGAAGGTAAATCAATATGGTTAGGGTGAAAAATTACATATTCGTAGGTTTAGTATTGTAGGAAAAAAAATTACATAACCATAGGTGACATGGATCATTTAATTATCTAAGTACTTATGCTAGCACTCAAGGATAAAAATTCAAAGTGTTATTACTCTCATTATTATGCACATACTTTTCCTACCAAAACTTAATGAAAAATTTTCAAAATGTTATTACACTCATTGTTGGGACTTTCTTGGCCTACTAGCACTCAATTATGAAATATTACAGTGTTATTATTCTCATTGTTATGCATATAATCAACAACATTATTCTACACATTGAATGTATGCATTTTTCCCAATTGTATGCCTCTATCTTCAAAATAATGGAAGAAAGAAATAATGAACTCAAGGTGTCTAGTTTGGGAAAGGGTGGTCAAAATGAGTGAGATATAGGATCAAGGGACTCCCTCATGTATAGGTTCATGCATCTATGGTCCAAAAACCAGAAGAAGGTTCAAAGGAATTCATAAAATAATAGTTATTTGGCCATATGAAGAAATATCTATGTGATTAGATGATAGAGGTATGGTAATGAACATTGAACCTAACTCTAACCAACACACCCTTGCCTAAATTCAAAGAGCATCTCAAGAAACTTGAGATCCTAATTTGGGGTTTTAAAGGATTTTAAGAACTTACCGATTTTGGCATCATTTATGGTCAAGGTGGGGTCTCCTCCGTCACTCTAGCAAGGGCCTACTCTTTCGCTCTTCCTCTATCGCTCCAACAAGGGCACTCTAAGTCGCTCCTCCTACAACAATGACATACACTCTCAGTCACTCCCAGAGGTGAGGTTATTCTCTGTCGTTCCTCCTCCAACAATGGAATTCACTCTTAGTCACTCATTTTTTTCTCTAGCAATGACATGCACTCCCAGAGTTGAGGTTATTCTTCTCTCACTCCAACAATGAGGTTATTCTCCTCTTGATCCAACAATGGCATGCACTCTCAATCGCGGGGAGGTGAGGTTATTATCCTCTCACTCAAGTAATGGCATGCACTCTCAGTCATGGGGAGGTCATGAGGTTATTCTCCTCTTGCTCCAACAATGGTATGCACTATCAGTCGTGGTGAGGTGAGGTAATTCGAACAATGGGGGTTATGCACACGTGGGAGAGGGATTATGTATTTTTGTTTGTATATATTTTATATATTATATAATTTATATAATGTAAATTATGTAAATTATATATTATATAAATAATTTTTTATATAAATTACATATATTAAATATTTAATAAATGTGTATATTTAAATATTTAATATTTTTTTTTATATAAATTGCATATATTTAATACTTAATAAATGTGTATACATATAATAATGGTTAAAAACATGTGTATACTCCTTGGAGGTCATAGGTTAAAATACAGAGGGGGGTAGGGTATGTATACCTTCATAGACGGGGCAAACCTATGGCCATTTGCAAATCATGACTTAGATGATTATGGGTCAAACACAAAAGATGCATACCGAGACTGGTCTTCTATGTCTAGCTCTAAAATAGATCCTCCAGATAATGTTTAAAAGGGTCAATTTAACATCCCAACTCTAGGTAATGATCAATCTCAAAAGTAGAGACTACAATGGGATTGGATTGAGAAATTATTATTGAATCAATATGCCCTTCCTCTTGTAGCATGATCTTCAAGGGATGCTCTTCTTGAAGGGATTTCATAACAAAGAATGGTATTGATTTTTAGGTTCATTCAAAGCCTCATAGACAATATGTTGAATATGCTCTTCAAGTTTGAAAAACATATTGCAGAGAGTCAACAAGTTATGCTTCAAATCCTCACAAGTACTTATGTTGAATATGTACTTGTGTTGAATATGTTGTCGTTGGATGTGAATAATGATACTTGTTAGTTACCTGATGACTATTTTGCTTGGTCTTTGCATTGTCATTTTGTTTGGCTAGTCCTCGTTACTAGAAATCCCACCTTGTAAGTTGCACCTTTTTATAGTGGGTGGTAGATTAAATATCCTTCAACCACATGTTGTAGTGGCACATGCAATCTACCAGTTTTCAACCTCTCTCTCTTAAAACCTCTTTGAATGAATACAACACAAAAGTCTCTGATTTTCTATTTTTTGGCCATTTGTTCACCAATTGAAATAGTCTAATGAAAATTATTTCTCATGCCCCCATGGGTAAAACCTAACATGGACAATGGTGCATTGGGTCTAGGGACATGTCTTTTAAGAGACTCCTAATGTTCCATAACATTAGTCAACTCATCTCTTGTTGAATGTTATCTAAGTTTATTACACGACAGGAGTCCAAAACCATGACATGAGTCCTTTCAGGACCGACCCAAAATTCTAACTCTATCCATGCTCAGGCCACGTATGTTTTAGCCCCTGTTCCCATTGATATAATGATAAGTCAGGTAAGTCCCAAAATTTTGATTCTATCCATGCTCAGACCACCTATGTTTTGGCCCTTGTCCCCACTAATATAATGATAAGTTAGATAAGGCCCAAAATTCTGACTCTATCCATGCTCAGGCCACCTATGTTTTGGCCCCTGTTCCCACTGATACAATGATAAGTCAGGCCAGGCACAAAATTCTTCCTTCCATGCTCAAGCCACCTATGTTTTGGCCCTTGTTCCCACTGATATAATGATAAGTCATTTAAGTCCCGAAATTCTAACTCTATCCATGCTCAGGCCACCTATGTTTTGGTCCCTGTTCCCACTGATATAATGATATGTCAGGTAAGGCTGAAAATTATGACTCTATCCATGCTCAACCCACCTATGTTTTGGCCCCTGTTCCCATTGATATAATGATAAGTCAGGTAAGTCCCGAAATTTTGACTCTATCCATGTTCAAGCCACCTATGTTTTGGCCCCTGTTCCCACTGATATAATAATGTCCTTGAAATTTGAACAGGGATTCCATTTATCTTGTTGATATTGACATCCTTTTGTATGAGATGGTCAATGACAATGGTTAGTGCGACCTAGAAGGAAGATTGAAAACATTATGGATTAAAAAAATGATCAATGTATTGTCATATAAGCTGGACATCAATAAAAATTTAACTGATTTACCAAAAGAATGAATTTATGTATTTGCAAAAACGTTTTTATAAATATTTGTATTCACCAAGTTTCATCTCATTTTTTATATATCTTTGTCTTTCATTAATCTTGGTGTAGAGGATAACAATCACAAACTAAACCCAATTAACACCCAAATTTATGTTGTTACCACTTATTAGTAATAGGTTTGTGTGCAAAGTGACCAAACACTCTTATAATAACGAGTAAAACAACCAGTCAACTAAAATTCCATTATTTCTTACTAACGACAAATCCTATTGTTGGTTGGTTTTCCAAAATCATTATACTTCTTCAAATGACAGGAACTAGGGAAGAAAATGTTTTTTGGGACATAAATGTGGTCTATATATTAACATAGTCAAGAGAAGTATTACAGAGGCATGTGAGCATATCACCTCAAGTGTGCTAAAGATGACCTTGAGTCCTCTCCTTGGGCTCCTACTTCACTTTAGGTTCTTTAATCTAACAACATTTTTAGGATTCCTTCCATCCTCATTTTGACAACTTAACTATAGGTGCCCTTGAATCCACTCCTTGGGCTCCTACTTGACTTTCGGTTTTTTTTATCTAACAACATTTTAGGTTTCCTTTCATCCTCATTTTGACAACGTAACCATAGGTTATGGAAATATAGAGATAGAACTTAAACACCATAATGATAGGGCAATGAAGACGTGGGATTGGTGCAGGTGGACAACTTCATCCAAGGGAAGTACTAGTGGGTGAAAATGCGAAGACGAGTAACACTTTTTGGAAAGAAGCTTGTGAAGAAATGTGATATTTATTGTTTCAATCAAGAAAATAGTCATTGAAATATCTTGATTGAAAGTTAAATAATCTTTGGATAAGAGTTAAAATCTTGGCCGAAACATTTTAAAATGTCTCAACAAAGAGTTTGCCTATGTTTACCTCAAGTTAAAAAATTCTTGTTTGAGGGTTTGGGTTGATTAGAAAAACTACAGGATGAAATTTAAATGTCTTGGACTAGACTTTTTTGTTTGACCGTTATTTAAAAATCTTGAGAAGGATTCTTGGTTGAGGGTTATGATTCTCCCCCTAGATTCTTGATTGAAAATATTTAAACTTTCGATAGAGAATATTATCAACTAATGATTGAGATTTTTATGTCATAAATGAGGTTTAAACAATTGATCATTCCCTATTTCAACCAAAGAAACTTCCCCAAACTAGGGACGATCTTGCACTCTTCCACCTTCCTTTTAAAATAAATTTCCTAGGAGTTGAATTTTTTTTTGTGTATTTTTCTTATTTGTAATGTTTTTCATTTTTTTCATTTTTTTTTTTAAAGACCCTTAAATTTGAACCTAATAACTGGAAAATTCATAAAAACTTTAAACCTGAAACCCTCAAAACTCATCAATTTCATTTTTTTCTTATCTATTCATTTTATATATTCCATTTTAGTGCTATTGTTTTATTTTATTTAATGTTTTAAAATCTTAAAAAGGCTCATTGACATGTAGAATTGTTGTCCATTTTTTTTAATCCTTTGATAATGCTCAATTATTAAAAAAATAAACTTGTAAGAAAATACAATGTTCAATCTTAGCGTGTTTTTATTTTGATTGGTCTTTTCATTATCATTTTGTTTGGCTAGTCCTCATTACTAGTAATCCCACCTTGTAAGTTGCACCTCTTTAGAGTGGGTGGTAGATTAAATATCGTTCAACCACATGTTGTAGTGGCACATGCAATCTACCATTTGTCAACCTCCCTCTCTTAGAACCTATTTGAATGACTACAACACAAAAGTATGTGATTGTATATTTTTTGGCCATTTGTTCACCAATTGAAATAGTTTAATGAAAATTATTTCTCATGACCCCACATGGGTAAAACCTAACATGGAGAATGGTGCATTGGGTCTAGGGACATGTATTTTAAGAGACTCATAATGGTCCATAACCTTAGTCAACTCATCTCTTGTTGATGTTATCTAAGTTTATTACAATGTCCATTAGACCATATTATATTTGATGTTGTTGATATTGTAATTTGCGGGAGGTATTTACCTCCCGTATAAAACGACAAGAATAGAGGAATACTCTGGGAACAAGAAGAAACCCTAATTAATTGGTTAACAACCCTAGAATACAAGTCGGCTCAAGAGGAATGGCTTGTATTGGGTTCTATCCAACCTCAGAAAGAAAGAAGTCGGCAAAGGAAATATGTATACTAAAAATTATGGTACCATAAAATGAGAAGTCGGCTTGAGGCGGTCTGCCAGTGGTATTAAATATAGGAGGTTAGTCTTCATTCTGGTCAATATTCTCAGAACTGCAGAAGCAACACTTTGTGTCTTTCAAGGACTATATAACAGATCTCAATTCTAAGAAGATTCAAATGGGACCTAAGAACTAAAGTTATTTCCTTAACCATGGGTGACATAATGATATCATCCAATAGTCAAATTATTTGCATTTCATTCCAATAGGGCTTCATGTGTCTTGGGGAGCTTGAGCCACAAAGAGGCGTACAGATATTTGTCTTATAGACAAGATATGGTACTATCCATTTTGAGGTTTACAGCATAGGGTACTGTATAGAGATACACTACATTTTGCACCATAATATAATCCCTACGCTCCTTTCAAACCATGCTGCCTATTCATATTAGATACAATATTCTTGCGATGAATTAACTATACTATCGACGAACATTTTTTGTTGATAGTATAGCTAATTCGTTGTAAGATTATGTACATTCATCTCTCTTGCGACGATGTCAGTGATGATTGGATTCATTTTCATATTTTGGTTTATAAACTTAAAATTAAAATTTGATACTTTGCAAGCTAGTTGGACCTTGAGTCCAAATACAAATATGAGAAATTTGGGATCATTAACATATCTACTAGAACATATGAAAAATAGGGTTTATGGTTTTACATGATGATATGATGATGAAATAAAGAGTTAGGTGAAATTTGAGTCTAGAAACCCTCCCATATCATTAAGACATCAAACAATCTATCCATTCCAAATTTCAATGCATACAGTCGGTTTGAAGAATTTTCAATGTTGGCCCCATCCATCATTGTTGCCCGCTTTTAGTATTTTTTATGGTGTTGATTAAAATCAACGAAAAGAAGGATTTTTCATGCAATATGACACGGATACATTGTATATATACATCAATGTAGAACCTAAAGAAATGAAGAAAGACTAACAAAAACTTACCCAAAATTGCGTCAACCAAATTATGTACTTTGAAAGAAAAATAGGGTTTATGGTTTGCTTGATGAATTGATGATGGAAGAAAGTGGGTGTGTGGTGAAATTGGAGTCCAGAAACCCTACCATATAATTAAGGCAGTACGAATGGTCATGCATGTCAAATTCCGATTACATGCAAATGCATTTGAAAAAATTTCAGCGTTATTTGTTCACCAGGTCAAATGTTATTGCTTCATCTAAGATCCTAATTGCTGTTCCATCTTGTTCCTTATTCTGTGTTCCTCATTCCTTGACCATGGTTTTAGTCCCCAAGATCCATTTAATGCCACAAACATACTAATGACATAAAATGTCTCACACAAAAGACCAAATTAATATCCTCTACACAAGTCTTTTGTCTTTTCGGAATTTAGCATAGAATCTCAATTCTAAGAAGATTCAAATGGGACCTAAGAACCTTAAATTTATTTCCTTAACCATGGGTGACATAGCACTATCATTCAATAATTCGGTGTACATTTCATTTGTCAGGCATCAATAATATTTAGGGCTTGAGCCACCACAAAGGAAATAGACAAAGAATATTTGTCTTATGAAGAAGATATGGTACTATGTGATTTTTGGCATAGAGATTGTTCTTATACACTACACTACATTGCACCATAATATAATCCCTACACTCCTTACCAGTATGTACCACCATTCAAATTAGACTGATATTCTTGCGACGAATTAGCTATATTATCCAATGAACATTTTTAGATGCGATGGTATAGCTAATTTGTCCACAAGATTATTTATTCGTCTCTATACGGCTGATATAAAGTGATTCTTGGATTCATTTCATGTTGGTTTATCAACTTGAGGTAAAATTTGATACTTGCAAGCTAGTTGGACCTTCAAACCTGAAATATGAAATTTGGGATCATTAACATATCTACTAGAACATATGAAAATAGGGTTTACTGGTTTACATGATGATACGATGATGGAAGAAAGAGAGAGTGTGTAAGTGAAATTTGAGTCTAGAAACCCTTCCATATCATTAAAGGCATGTGAATAGTCTACATGTCAAATTTCAATGCTACATCTGATCTGAGTTTAGAAAAATTTCCAACGTTGGCCCCATTCATGTCACTGTTGCCCGCCTCTGGTATCTTTTATGAATTGATTAAGAATTCAAATAAAAAGAGGGATTTTTCATCCACACCTATAACACAGGTGAAATTACGCCACTAATGTGTCATAGTGTCAAAATTAAAACTTGCGTCAACGAAATTGGGTATTCTGAAAGAAAAATAGGGTTTATAGGTTTTACATGATGAATTGATGATGGAAGAAAATTAGAGATTTGAGGTAGAGAATTTGAGGTCTAAAGAAACCTCCCATATCATTAGGGCATGAATATAATCTATCCATGTCACATTTTAGTGCATCTGAGAATATATTTAGAAAAAATTTCAGCGTTGGCCCCATTCACAGTCCTGTTATTTGGTGTCTAAGTCTTAGTACAATTTACATTTCCTTGTTCCTTGTTCTGTATTCCTCGTTCCTCATTCCCATTCCTTGTTCCTTATTTACTCGTTACTTGAACATGGTGTAGTCCCAAGATCCATTATTTTTTTCGAAACATACTAATGGCATAAAAATGTCCCATAGGGGTAAATTCATATCCTCTACATAAGTCTTTGTCTTTTCAAGGGACTGCCATGTAATGAATCTCCAATTATAAGAAGAGTCAAGAGCCGGACCCTAAGAACTTCTGAATTTATTTCCACCACATAACCATGGGTGACATAACACTATCATTCAATAGTCAAATTGTTACATTTCATTTGTCCAGACATCATGTTAATGGGCTTGAGCCACCACAAAGGAAACATACAAAAAATGTTTGTATAGACACGATATACTACTATTCATTTGAGGTTTGGAATAGAGATTATTCTTATATAATACACTACATTTGCACCATATTATAATCCCTACACTCCTTGCAAACCATGCCAACACCATTCAAATTAGACTTTAATATTCTTGCGACAGAAATAACTATAGCTAATGACCAAACTTTCCATGTTGAAAATTCATCATAAGTTATTTATGTTCATCTCTCTTGCGATGATATCCAAAGTTCATTGCTTGGATTCTAATTGTATTTGGAACATCAAATTGAAATTAAAATTTGTTTTAAACTAGACTGGACAGGTCAAATACAAATATAGAAATTTGGAATCATTAACATATCTAGGACATATGAAAATAGGGCTTATGGACTTTTACATGATGATATGATGATGGAAGAAAGAGTGTCAATGAGAGTCAAATTTGAGGTCAGAAACCCTCCCATATCATTAAGGCATGCAGATAGTCTATCCATGACAAATTTAAGTGCTTTTAGAAACTGTTTGAAAACATTTTGATGTTGGCACCATTCACATGTCATTGTTGTTTGCCTCTAGTATTTTTATGGTGTTGATTAAAAATAAAATAAAGGGGATTTTTGTCACCCAACTATGACACAGATGCATTGCATATACATTAATGTAGAACCTGAAGAAAAAAAATGAAGAAATACTGACGAAACCTTTAAGGCCGTCAACCAAATTGTGTACTTTGAAGAAAAATAGGATTTATGAAGTTTTATGATGAATTGATGATGGAAGAAAGGGTAGGTGTGAGTGAAATTTGGGTCCAGAAACCCTCCCATATAGTTAAGACATGCAGATAGTCTATCCATGTCAAATTTCAGTGCATGCAAACTGTTTGAAAAAATCAAGTTAGCCCCATTCATAGGTCACTATTTCCAGTGTCTAGTCCTAGTACAATTTTAGTTCCCTTCCTTGTTCTGTGTTCCTAATTCCTCTTTACTCTCGTTCCTTGACCATGTGGTGTAGTCCCCAAGATCCATTATTTTTGTACACAATATACTAATGGCATAAAATGTCCCACACAAGACCAAATTAATATCAGCTACATAAGTCTTTTGCCTTTTTCAAGGACTCTCTGACAAATCTCAATTCTAACAAGATTCAAATGGGACGTAAGAACCTTAAGTTCTTTCCTTAACCATGGAGCATAACACTATCATTCAATAGTCAAATTATTACATTTCATTGGCTCGGACATTATGTGTATTGAGGGCTTGAGCCGCCACAAAGGAAACATACAAAGAATATTTGTCTTATAGACAAGATGGGTACTATCCATTTTGAGGTTTTGGCATAGAGATTTTCTTATAGGAATACACTAAATTTCACCATAATATAATCCCTACACTCCTTGAAAACCATGTAACACCATTACCTAAATTGGACACAATATTCTTGCGATGAAATAGCTATAATATCGAAGAAATGTTTTCGTTGATGATGGTACTCAATTATTCATCCTGGAATCAGCCCATTATCTCCTCTTGCGGTGATCTGCAGTGATGCTTGGATTCATTTCATGTTGGGTTTATGTAGCTTAAGTAAATATCAATTTGATGCTTTGCAGTACACTTGCTGGACCTTAGGTCAAATACAAATATGAAATTTGGAATCATAAACATATCTACTAGAATAAATGAAAAATAGGGTTTATGTTTACATGATGATATGATGATGGAATGGGGGTGTGTGTGAAGTGAAGTGCCAGGTCCAGAAACCCTCCCCATATCGTTAAGTCATGTGAATAATTCATGTCATCAGTTTCATTGCTCTGATCTGAGTTAAGAAAGGTTCATTTTGTTTATTCACAGCTGTCACTGTTGCCCCACGCCTCTGTATTTTTGTGGGGTAATTTGATTAAAAGAAATCAGCGAGAAAGGAGGATTTTTCATCACAACTTCTGTACAGATACATTTATATACATTAATGTAGAACTTGAGATAAAAATGAAGAAAGACTGAGCTTAAGGCACATTATTAAATTGTGTGCTTTGAAAAGAAAATTAGTGACATGGTTGCAGTGAGACTGTGGTGGTGGGTCAAAGTGGATCTTGGTGGTGGGCTCTGACCTCATATCATTAAGTTCTCATGGACAATTCTATCCCTTAGAAGAATTTCAGAACTGCGAAATTGTTTTAAAAGGTTTCAACAGTAATTTATTCTGGGTCATGTTCGTTATCTCTCAGTAGCACTTTTGTTTATGTGCATGAGGTGCTTTAGACATTACAAATTACATAAATAAATTTTTCTGGCAAGAGGAGTTCTTGTCAGTACAACTGTAACCTGGTCACATTGAATGACATTAATGCTAGAACCTGAAGAAAATGAAGAAGGCAATTGTGGAAACTCAAAACTTCAAATAAATTCTTGTGCAGAGAAAGAAAATTAGGTTTAAAAATTATGCAGAAATTACAAACGTTCAACAGAGCTTGGACTGGTGCATTTCACAGTGACTAATAATGTGTGATCACTTATACAGATGCAGGTGGTGCTAAAATGAAGGAATGCTATGTGGTTTCCAGAATATTTGGCCCTCCTGCAGGCAGGGCCAGCTTCGTAGCTGAGGTGGGAAGCTCATCATGAACCCTTCCCCCACCCCTCTACATCATTCTCAGGTGGTCACAGAGCCAATCTACTTCATTACAGAAACTGGCAATTCAGAAACGGCATTCTATTAAGATTCGTGCGAAAACTGCAAAGCCAAAGTTCGCTTGAAGGTACGTGCTGGCGTTTCCCTGGTAGAGATTTTTAGTCCTCACCACGCGCTGGTGTGCTATTTTCGGGTTTTGCAACAATTGACAACGTACATGCTGGGATATAAAAACGTCGCATGCAAGCGAAACGTGTATTAACCCAGCGACATTATAAGTTCATTATTTTAAAGAGACCGTGCTGCGTTGAATATTGCTGGTCATCAACACCTAATCCCGGCCTCAACGTCAATGCTTATCCTATGTCGGCATTCCTCATCCAGACTTGACGCATGTATTATTAATGCGGTTTGAACTGATGGTGTGGAAATGATTGATGATATCATCATCATCATAGTATTTCGGTATTACCGTCAAACGTCATCATCGGGTTGTAATATTGTCGCCTACGCGGATAAATTCTTACCTCCTTCTTCGTGTCGACACCAAAGTGCTGGAAACCGCGGTTTGACAAGATCATCTTACCGATCTTCAATAATGTCTGCCGTATAAGTGGTATAACGTTGCTTCCTCTTTGGGTTCATCCGGCAATGCGACCCGTCGCGACAGCCGGGGTTGGTGGGCCTGTTCATGCGGAAAATAGATGGTAGCGAACGAACCATTGGCGCGATGGTGGACGAACAAACATTTATATAATCAGTGAACATGCATTTTGCTGGCTTCTATACCGTTTGACCTTCAACGCCGCTGGTGAAGTTTGAAGTGCATCAGTATCTGGTTGAAATGCCGCAAACCATCTGTTGCCAGATTATAGGGATGTCTATCACTGAATTAATGACCTGGAATACGCGGTTATCCATCACCAAATTTACCGCAGTTCATCAATTGATGAGAATTACCACCGTGCCGCATAGCCAGCGAACTAACTTCTAATATGGATAATAACCAAAGGCCATTTGTCAATCAATCAATTCGCCTTAACCTGTTGTCCATAACTTCCTAAAATTATATAAAAAATGCATTACCGCGTGCATAGCCGCCGTATAAAAGTGCTTCCGGTCGTGATTTTCTTTGCCTTTGTCTTTAAAGCCACCCATTTCAAATCATTTCCCTCGTGCTGCCGTTGAATCTCGTTTACGGCGGTTTATATTGATGAGACAGTGTTTGATAGCCTGCATATTATGTTGTTTACATCTTGATCCATGCGACCATCCAATTAAAGTTGTTTTAGTATGGTACGGTGCGTATTCCATGTGACTAATTCAAAAGGCAATAATGCAATATTCGAAATATGAGTTAGCAACGTCAATATACCGTTAATTATGCAATATTAATAATTTATAAGTAAAGGTATATTAATATGTCAATGGTATGATCATACGAAATAAAGAACTTTATATATTATTATTGGCCAGAATTTCACGATTAATATATTACCCTCTCGTTTTTTGGTCCTTTTGGCGGGTCCTCTTTAGATGTTTGAATTTTGGGTGGGTTACGCATGCAAATATGGTCGCTGCAATACATAGTTCGCTACTGGTTCCGGAGAATTTTCGCTAATACATGGGTTGGTATGCCATATCTTCCCTGCCGAGCCTCGAGACATTAACTCTTTTGTCCATGGCACCTTCAGGCGTTTCAGAATTTCAGCCGTCCGTGACGCCCGTGGCGGGCGGTCACAATTCAATCTCCTCGGCGGTATGGGGTGGTGACTGTGGCGTTGAAAAAGTTGGGTATGTTCTTTGCATTTCACCGCAGAGATTTTCTCGTACCCGTACTTTATATGTAATGAATTTGTTCCGACGAGCAGGATGTGGCCGGAAAATAGCGCAATAAATACGTATTATTTTCGGTAAGCGTGAAATTAAAATTTCTGTTAATTTGAAGAAAATTTACGTAAGTCATACTTGCATTTTCAAGATGTATACAACTGTTTGACGTTATTCGTGGTTGACGGGAGGATAATTAAGGTAAAGACACTTTGTAACAAAAAATGAATCATTATTTGTTGGGCTAAGTGAATGAAAACCGTAAACAAGATGTATGAAGGCCAATATATGAAGCTATACCAAAATTATTACCTTAATGAGGTATGCCAATCATGTGTTTTAAACCACCAAATTTACCTTTCTTCACTAAGATATTATTTATGTTCGAAACAGGCCTCGTGGAATTTAATTCCTTTGAATGACCTCTTTATCATTTCTTTGTTGCTCTGTTAAAAACCATGGAAGTTATTTGGGTCCCCAAAGTACTCCATCTTATCCTATTTGAATATCAGATCCTTACTTCGCATTGCGAGATTGGCTTCTTGAATGTTGGTACAAATTTTGACAATTTTTTGTCACTCCTGCCATCTATGATTTGCCATAATATTTCAGTCACATTCTTCCCGATAGCCATTGTATAAAAACAAATGAGCTATTTTTAGCTCCTCATGAGTAGAAACCTCATGAATAGAGTGGGATAACATTTCATTCCTCCTTGGAAGCCCATTATTAATACCTTCATGATTGGCAGAGCAGATAAATCACAAAGCCATTTTATCAAATAGCGGTGAAAATGATTCCGTTCAAATAAACGTTAAAATTACATGATCTGAATTACATTATGAAGTGGTGCCTTGGCCGGTTTTCTATGTTCCAACCTCTTAGGTGAGGGTGTACATTCCTTTGTGGTTTAAGGCTGGTCTCTTCTTCCCGTTGAAGATATGTTTTCATGTTCAATACCTATAAAAGTTCTTAGGAAGGGGTGCTATACTCATCATACACCATCTTTCCTAAAAATTTGGAATGGCGATACTTCATCTTAGGACTAAAAACTGGACATGCAAATTTGCTGTTTGAAGGAATTACCAGTGGTTAATCATCAAGTTATACGATGGGGATTATTTGGAAATTAAACATGCACCATGATAACGTTAAAATATTGTATAGTGTTAAAGAGAAATATTAGAATTTTACATACCACAAAATGTGTTAACCCAAGGGCATCATGGTGTCCATAAAAGTATTCCACGAAATTTAAATTTCTTCCCCGGTGGGTTTATATGTCCATACATTTGATACTGACCCTTAACTGAAGTAGCTTGTCGATAAGGGAGCTCGATATATACATTCATATGCTGTTTGGTACTTACCTAATTGTTGAAATTACACATAATTACTATGGAATGATATCATGTAATATATGAGTAAATGATAAACAAAATATATTAGTAAAAGTTGAAACAAATGAAAATGTTACATTCAAAATTAGTATAAATAAATACCTGGAACAATCATTGGTAACATTATGTGCTCCTCTTTATTTCCATTAGCAGGGAGGTATGTTATTGTTGATAACAACAATGAGCCCTGAGTAAATAGACCTAATCTCTGAATGGATTAAGACTATTGTATGATAGAATCCTAACATTACGGGTTCATCTTTGAAATCTGCCCATTTTTTCCTCAAATGTTCCCTAAGTCAGAACCATCGATAGAGATTCGAAGAGACATAGTAACCTGTTTTGATGCGTGAAAATCCATAAAGCGTACTTTATGATTTCACACCCTAAACAATCATTTGCAAATGTGAAATTATGGGAATGTGACAAAGAACCTTCGAGGCACCTTTTTTGTTATTTGATCAGTTCGATATCTACTATTCAAGACATTACGGACATTCTGTTTTCGAAGCATGTTGGTCGATAATATATAATATGGTCATTGGGACATTGCATCTACTAATTTGATAATCCATTTCAATGTCTTTCATAATGTCATGCAAACCTCGATATGTACAGGGTAAATTATTTGACGATGGTAACAAAACTTCACTAACGATACAACATAACAAATAACTAGTTACTGTAAGAATATTAATCATAAAAATTGCATTCTTATTTTACACATTAATTAACACTAAAAACAAATGAAAAAAATCAACATTTATGGCATAATATGAGATGAAACATGTTACATACCTTAGGATCTATGGCAGCCTAGAGTGTTCAACAAATTATTTTGCAACTTTAAGTTCCTTAGCAAATGGCGAAGATATTTTCTCTTGATCCTTCATAAGTCGTTTATTTCCTTTTCTAATAGGGTTCATCATAAATACCAGCATTTTCCCCATCCTCATCTGCTGCAAAACAAATCTTGGATCAAGCAGTTTGTCCATCATCTTCTTCCATGGGATCATTAGCAGTTTTGTCCCATCATGTTCTTCCATGAGATCCTCATTTCTTGGTCATGATGTTCCTCCAACATGCAACATCATTTCTACTAATACATGGTGCAATATTTTGTGGAAACTTGAGGGGGCAACTCTAACTTTATAATTACAAACAATCATGAAAGTTAGTGTATTATAAACAAACATTCAAACAATATATATATATATATATATATATATATATATATATATATATATATGTATATATATATATAATTTGTATATTATAACAAACATTCAAACAATATATATATATATATATATATATATATATATAATTGACAAAATAAAAACAGATAATGAATATATAGCTAATTACCATGGGACGATATTTATTCGATCCGCCATCAATGTGCCCATATTTCCTACAATGTTTTGTAGTTGTTGCTATTAAGATTCTTATAGGACGTTTGAGGAAACTTTTTTTGCAAGGGAAATAACATCTACTATCACCCTTTTCCCCCGCTTTGATTTTTTCCCTACCTCTAACTATATTCTGCGACATTCTTCTGCACAAATTCCACACAAAAATACCCTTTTAGAACCGTCGTTGTTATAGCAATATTGTCACAACATCTCAAATATTTATAGGTCAATTTAGGTCACGGTCGTCGCAATTGCGATGACTGTGACTTAACTATAACAAATAAATATTGTTATATTTAGGTCAATTCGTCTCTCTTGAGATGAACGTTTGGTTCTGTCGATAGAGCGACAAATACAGGGTGGATTTAGATCAAAATTGAAAAATTGAACTTTTTCTCTTGAATTTTGCGATGAAAGAGTACTTTCGTTGCAAGTAGTCATCACAATATTTTCAATATGTAGTAGTGAGAAGGTTCAATTATGGATTAAGTCCTTTACTCCCCCCTTAACCATTTTTAGTTGTTAATACACATTTCTAGGGAACAAAACCTACTCATGGCACTTTTATCCTACTTGGAGGCCTTCAAGGAAGCCTTACACATGAGTGGTGTGTTAGTTTTATGACTTATTCAAGGCTATCAAGCCTAAAAGTATTCAACAAGATCCTAAGGTAACTTTTTGTCTTCCTCAACCATGGTTAAGGACTCTCGACCCGTCCTTACTACAAAAAACCTCCTAACAATGTCCTTATCCAACTATGATGCTAGGTACCCCCTAGAGAGGGATTGTGTTGCGGTTTCTAGGTGTTGTTCTTCCTTAATGTAGTTAAAAAATTAGCAATACCAAAATTCAAGAGTACTAATCATCAATGTTTCTCACTAAATGATTTTATTCAACACAAGCAACCAGCCAACCACCCTTTTCCGAGGAGGCCACCATGAGTTGGGGTAATCTATTTTGCAAAGTTTCCTATGACCTTGCAAATTTTCCTAGGAGGCCACCAAGGCATAGATACACAAAGGGAATCCTTGAATTGTCAAATGCCCTTAGGTGTTGCGATATTCCATAATAAATTATTTTGATTGGAGAGTTGATGAAATGGTTGAATGTTGTGAGAGAAATGTTGAATGACTTTTCTATAGAAATTCATGCCACCAAGTATTAATAAACTCTTTATATATGTAGTATTAGAGGTATTGGGACAACCCTGAAGGACTTTAACCTTGGCTAGATATGCATTCAAACTAGCATTGGCAATACCAAAAGTCATGAGTACTAACCACCAATATTTCTCACTAAATTCTTTTAGTGAACACAAGCAACAAACCACTACACTATTTTTTATCTTTGAAGGAATATAGAAAATCCATACCATGCTATGGAAACCACCCTTTTCCTAGGAGGCCGCCATGAGTTAGGGTAATCTATTTTGCAAATTTTCATAGGACTTGCACCTAGATCCATTATTCTATAGGCTTGGGGTAATAAT
>SNQJ01S0161354.1:0-18306 GCA_010110895.2 Picea sitchensis | reverse complement strand
CAATTGTTTCTCTATCTGAGCAAGAGTTCCTGCAAGGAGTGCAGTGAAGTTTGTCCGCAAGGAGTGCATTGATAGAAGTCAGAGTTCATCTCTGAAATCTCAGGAGGGTTAATGTTTTTCTCATTCTCGCAGAAGTGTAAGTTGAGCACAGGAGCCATGCAAGGTGTGCGCGGGTAGAGTAAAGTCTCAGAGTTTGCGAACCTGAAAAATTGTTGAAGGACTACTACTGTAGGGAGTACGTAGAGTCGAAGGACTTCAATTCTTTGAAGTAATTGAAGAATTTGTCGCAAGGAGTGCGTGTAGGAGTCTTCTTTAAGACTCGGGGTTGGATAACAACTCAGCAGGGATAGATTCTTCGCAGTTGTCGAAGAAAAGAACAGAAGGTTGGTGCCTTGAGGCATTCAAAGGAGGCGTCGCAATTTTGTGTTGCAAGCTGTTAAGTTTTGTGGTAAAACATTTTGTTTAAGAGTGTAGAAGTTCTTGAAGGGAGAAGCAGACGGTCGAGATTCTCCATAGAGAATTCGTGAAGTCCTGCGAGCTGTCAGATCTCACGAGGGAGCAAGGAGGTTACGAGGGTCGTTTTCTGCAAGAGGAAGCTCAGGAGAGTGAGGGCCATAGATTCATGCCAATGAGGACCGTTGGATATACTTGCGAAATTCCATTTCGGGGTTTCGTGGGTGGAAGGACCGAAGCTTCGACGTTTGGATTCACGAAATTGCGAAGTCCGAGGTGGGCCCGTGGAAGAAACGAGTGGATGCATGTCGTCTGTTGAAAGGAATCAATACCTCATTGACCTCTCATGTCTCAGGGATTCGTGAGACAAGAGCCGGGAGTTCAACATCGAAAATCATGAAGCGGCAAGACACGAAAAGTGCTAGAGTTAGGCCTAGCCGGTGGTCATGCGCAGAGGGCGCTGAAAAGAGAAGGAGTGTGCTCGTATTGGCATTTTGGGTATCGCAATATTTGGAAGCAAGGGTTGGGAGTTTCGACTCACGAACTTGCGAGTGGCGAGTTGTGACAAGTGTTTAGGCACATCGGAAGTTCGGGTCTCGGAAGGTGAAGAATTGAATATTTGGAAGGAGAAGTTGCGAAGTCGTGAACTCCGAGGTTCCAAAAATCGTGAGAAACACGACCACATCGTTTGGTCAAAAGAAATCTAGAATTGAGGCTTTATGTTCGATCGCGTGAGCTCAATTCGTAAGGACCTGTGGAGAAGCATCATTTTGTGTGTGTTGGATGTCCCGAAGAGGAATCGAGGAGTCAATCCGACTCAAGGGCGGAAAGTAGAGCGATCCTGTAGTGGATTGCCGACCCGATGGCTGATAGGGTCTACGTTTGCGTCAATCTCATTTTACTGATGAGCTATCCAGCATTTAGCGCTAAAGAGAATGTTTGACTAGACCTTTGACCAACGATCCATGCTTCTTCATAATGACCTGGGCATAAATGGAACAACACATAACCATATTAGGATTTTAATCTTAGAAACCCATGTTCCCAATCTCATCAAAACACCTGGAGATATGTCACCCTTTAAAATTGGATTTGGAACTAAAATTTGTTAGTAGGAATTAAACTATGTGAACTTGAATGCTTCATTTGGCACAATAACTATTCTCATCATTCACCTCCATTAGTAAAATATAAATGGAGCAATATCAACCTCAAATATAACCAATTAGCCCGATAAGCATTGCAAATTAATCAAAGGTTACTCAACACATAACCCAATTGAAAATATGAACACATAAACCTAAATGGAGCAATGTAAACCTCAAATATAACCAATTAGCTTGATCATAGGCTTTATATGGATCCAATTTGACAACCATTGTTGGAAGCCTCTTCATTTTTGTGGAATGAAATCATTCCTCTGCTAGACCAATTGCTTCATGTATTTGTCTTCTTGACAAGAACCTAGATTATTCATTAGAGATCTAACCAAATAATAATCTCTTTACCCTCCTTTCTATAATGATGATTATTATTTTATAAATGAAATTATATAGAAAAATGTTTGTGTACTTGTCCAATGATGTTGTATTAAATCCAAGTTTTGAATGAGGGCAATAGAAGTAGCATTAAATGCACCTAATATCTTCCTTGAAGATATGGACTCCTCAATAACTTTCATCAGATCATCCTCTATGACTTTATAAAACCCTACGAAAAATTCAATGGGCACCCATCCAAACCAAGGCTCTTTAGTTTTTTGAAAAACATGTAATACCTCCTTAAGTTCATCTTTTGAGTCTTCCTCCAAAATCTTCAACATTAGTTTCCTCTTCATTCAGAAAGCTAGGGAAAAAAGAAGTCATTTTGAGCACTTCAACAATATTGGCTTTACTCTCTACCTTGCATAATTTCCCAAAAAGGTCCACACTTCCTTAAAAAATATCCACAAAACTATAAAAAACATCACCATCACTCCTTGTAATCTTTCCATATTATGTTTACATTATTTTGATGATTCCCAAACTAGTGAAAAAACTTGGTATTTTATTCCCTGCTTTGTTCAAGAAAAAGAGTTTGCATTTAAGCCTCAAGTTTGTCTCCCTTGTATCAATGAATATATACCTTCTTCTTTTCTCTAATTTCTTGACTTCATGTTTGAAATCTTCATTAGGATACATACTAATACTTATCAACAAATATCTCACTTCTTCATGTGACTGTAATTACTTGACTTGATTTTTAAAATATTCATTAGGATAAATGCACATTCTAATATATACTTTATATTTTGAAAATAAAATAAAAAACACTAATTCAAAAATCTCTATGTGCACCCTACTTAAACATAGTTTCCATAAATGAAAACCCATTAGTTTTGAATACTAATTGGATTTCCTATATGTCATGTTCCTACATCATCTTCCAATTCCTTGAGAAACTGTCTTAAACTTTCTAACTAGAAAATATATGTGCTTTTAGTTTTATGTGTCTCAAACATTATAAACTAGAAAATCTTTGTGCTTTTAGTTTTATGTGGCTAGTACCTTGTGATGAGAGATAATCATGATTGCGCATTGACATAAAAAAAATACACCAACACTTACAATGGATCTGATATGTAACTCAAAAAAACATAAATTAGTGTGCTCAACACGTTTTTTAAAAGAGAACCTACATTAATTCATTTCTTGTGCCAATTGATTCATTACCTAACGTAGTGCATCTCATAGCTATAATCTATTTATCCTCGAAAATACCTACAAGTGTAGGTGTTGTTCATGGTAGATGATCAAATGTCAAAGTACACATTAGTGTGATATGAGGTCTCCTTTGCTTACCCATTGTACCATATCCATATTCTTTCATAAGTTACCATGTACACCACTAACCCAATCATACCTAACTCCCTTTGCACAATCCCTTGTTATTATCCACCACATCATAAATATGGAATTGGTGTTCTCATTTATCAAAAACATGAACATAATATCAGTGAAAATAAGCATATAAGGACAAAATAATGCTTAAATCCTTTTAAGGCTACTCTTTGACAATTTTGAACTCTTCAAGAAATTTTATGTTATCTTGCCTCAAGTGTCAATTTTATTAGATGCATTTATTAAATTTCTTTTAGTGATTTGCAAGTTCATATATCCATGAAATCTTAGCATAGAAAGTTAAGAATTATTTCTTGATATTCTATAAGGTACTAGTCTTTATCTTTCCTTCATATTGCATCACCATCTAGGTTTATCACCTTGGCCAGGTGTCTTAGTTATTAAATAGTCAAATACAATTCGTTATGGTTTTCCTACTTCTCCTTATTGTCAAGGAAACATTAAGGTTTTCACCTCATTTGCATCTCATTTAGGCCACCCCATACTTCATAGTACATAGTCACAAACATAGTTGTTAGTTTTTTCAATATATGCATTTGATGCTTTGAAGTTGTTATAAATTCGTATGCCTTCAAATTGTTATATATTATATTTTCATTTTTTGTTTCTATACCTTATGTTTTCACATTCATGGATTTTCAAAGGATAGATCGAGGCGAGATGTCAAGACATGAGTCTCCAAACATGCATGGCAAATGCTCAAGGCTATCAAATGAAGGAGGAAGAAGAACCCCTTCTTTGAATGAGACATTGAGGACATCAGAGACCCCTATCTCAGAAAGGCAAGGTATCTTGGGAGGGGAAGCTAGTGACCAAAGGAAATATAGTCAGATGAGGACATTATCAAATGAATCAGTGAATAGATCATCCAGACAAAGTGCTCGAAATAGATTTATGGATGCATATTTTTTATATGGGTTTCACATAAATACTCCAACACTAGAGAATGTAGGGAACCCATCACATCAACAAAATATGTTTAGTAAATTTATTTTGTTTTTGTATTTTTTTATGTATTTATGTTTATGTTTTATATTTTTTTGTTTTAATTTTTTTATGTTTTTTGTGTTTTTGTTAAATGTTGTAATTAGTTTCAAATGTGTCTTTGTGTAGAGGATCAATTTAATGCAGGAGGTGATAATGAAAGAGAGAGTGTTTATCATCCAGAGTCCAATTTTGGTGAAGAGGTTGGAGGTCTATTAAGGGGGAATTATCAAGAAACCAAATATTACACACCTATGTCCACCTATCCCTTAGATGTTTGTGATGAACTTCCTTGGGAAGGGTATGCTAAAGAAATGACCCTTGAATGATGCTCAGGTATTAAAAGTAGGCTACAGAATGATTTGAGGTGCTTGGATCTCCCTCGAGAGAGAGCAAGCAAAGATTGGAGATTGTTTTGAATTCTTTGCAGGAATTTATGGATGGATATGAAAAGATGGGGCCAATGACTGATAGTTTCATCGATTTGATGAGGGGAAAAAAGTCAGAGGTGATGGGCTCTGATAAATGGGAATTAATAAAAAGTAGAGTTTCAAAAGAAGATGCAATTTCTATGTTCAATTTCAAATAGAGTGTAAAGCGAAAGATGTTCAAGGTGCAATATTTTAAGAACCCCAACATAGCTTGGGACATCTTTATAATAAATTTTTGGTAGAATATGGGAAGTTTTCGTGGAATGATGAGGTTCCACATTACTTTGCTAGAATATTTTATGCATATTTTTTCATGGGCATGCACCATGATTATACCATCCTATTGTCCACATATTATGGGGCTGGTAAAGGATGAACATATGATCAGAAAGGGGCATATTGAAAGGCAGCATTGCATAGGCCTCCACTACCTTTGGTATCTCTCCCAACAAGGGAATTTGCATCACATTCAAAGATGTGATCTACATTAGATGTTGGAAAGGAGGCCAAGAATTCAATCGGAGAAAATTTAGAATCATTTTTTATGGTTTAGATGTTGGTTTGAAACATTAGAGAGCTGAAGACAATTCTCACGCCAATTTTGTTTACAAAACAAATGAGGAGATAGATTCTATGTCAATAGAAGATATACGGGAGTATGAAAAAAAAAATCGCAATGCTTGGAAGGAGTTAATTCATAATAATGGACTGAACATTGGATTGGTATGTGTTACAGTTAGTAAATTTTTCATGAAATTGAGGATAGTTTTCTTGTAGTTCTAGATCTAGATACATATCATTGTATCTTTAGGAATAATTGTTTTGTTATCTTCATTAATCACAATTTATTTATATGTTAAATGAATCTCCATTAAATAGGGGAATTGATTCATCGATTTTAGATTTGGATGCGATGAATCAGGTATGTGTTTAAAAATATCCATATACATGAGCACTTTAGTTGTCCAATTTTCACACCTTGTCAAGAAGAATCAATATACAAAAAATTTATGTTTTTCTATTAATGTGAACACATTGAACTCTAAAATTCTTAGTTGCATTGTTTACAGATTCTCATTCCACCTCCCACTACTAGGGAAGGCTTGTCCCAATTCTCATTGGGAGAGTTTGAAGAGGGTGGAAGTTCATAGGTATAATTGCATGTTGAAAACACGTTTAGTTATATGAAAATTGCAATGTCATTTAAATTATTAATTTAAAATAAAAATGTCTTACAATATATAATTTATTCAATCTAAGGGTCTGGTGGGTAAGACCATGTCTCAACCCACTATGGGAATGTCATCTTCTTGTGTGGTTGACTATATTTAGGTTGGCACATTACAGGTATTGCATGTTTCAAAATTTAAAACTATGATTTCATGTGTTAGTCATTTAATTTTAATTTTCAATCAAGATTTTTTTTAGAAATATTAATTATGTAAGTACTTTCCTTTGTGGATATGTACAAATTTCAAATGTGATATAGGGAAACGTGGAGAAGAGAGTGTCTGAGACTTTTCTTGAAGAGGATGTGGAGAAGAGAATGTCTGAGACTGGGCTTGAGGAGGATCCATCCATACTTGAGAAGGATGTGTCCATTCATGATGATGCTTAAATGTATGTACGTAGCACATTTGTGAGTTTTAGTTTGATTTTTTTGTAGGATTTTAATATATAAGTGTTCAAGCTTATTTGTGCTGAACATGCTTTTTTTCCCAACTTTTTTCAAATTGTTTAGTTACATTACAGATTGCACATGATGCGGAACTTCTCTTCTAATTTTTTTCACTTTTGAAAGATCCATGTGCATAATATAAATTTTTGAGTCCCCTTTCTTTACATCAATGGTTTAGAATATGTATTTAGGATTTAGACAAAAATACATTTACTAGATCAGGTTAGTATTGTTGAGCTTTCACATCAATCTACAATTGTTTGATGCTTTAGTTGAAAAATATAAACAGGATAGATACATATTCCTCCATCTGAATTGTTTATCTAATATATATATATATGACTTATAGACACATATACATGTACTATATTACATATTTTCCTCACTATTGTTTCTTGCACAACAACTTACAACTTTTTGAGGCTTTATTTAGTAGTTGAATTATGCACTTGTAGAAAAATTGAAGTTTTCTTTGATCAACTTTTTAATTAAGCCTTTTCTATTCATAGAAGGTGTTATCACTCTATAAATTCCCATACATTGTTAGGGGCAGAATAAATTAACAGAGGGAACTTGCCAAAACCGTTTTCGAAACTGGGATCTAGGCATGCCAGTTTCAGAGAGGGATCTCTCTGTATGATTTGGATTTGTTTGAGTTTTAAGATATTAGGCTAGTTAAATGAATCTAGGTTTGTTTGTTTTGTTTTAAAAAGATGGCTGAAAGTATTTCATTAAACATCCATTGGGCTATGGGGTCTGTGTTAAAGGTTAAGATCAGATTATAGCTTTTGAAAGTTTTCTTCGCAAGGAGAGATAGTAAAAATGATGGATCGATTCAAATTAAATGTGGTGAAAAGGTAGAACAAGTGAGAATTTCAATTAACTAAAGAAGAAATCAAGAATTTCTTAACTTAAAATCAGAGGAATAACATGCATATTGATAAAGGGCCAAAGACAGAGTACACAAGGAAAATTTTGTTCTTTAACTTCATTTTAGCAATGAGAAATAGAAAACAAAATGATAACAAAGTAAGATGAAGATTAACAGAGCAAGAATAACATCACCAACATACAAACGTGAGAATCCTGTGAATCAATCTTTTTATTATTGGTCGATCTTCTCAAAAACGTTTACAAAGATAGCTTCCTATGCACAAAAATAAACCCTCAATACCTCAAAGTAAGAAGTATTTATACCATAATTACATTCGATCATGTCATTAATGACTAGGATATGGTGGAGGAAAAATTTAACTAACTAGATTACATATTACAAAATAATAGGACTCTTGGTGATCTCTCCAAATCCTGAATGTTGATTTTTGGGAAAGTAGTTGGTGATTCATTCACTCAACTCTGACTATCTTCCTTGTGTTGACTCAGATGTCCACATCATCTATACTCGATCAAGGCACATAGGTCTTACCATATATTTTGACTGGGGATGGAGACCTCGAGTAATCTTCTGTAAGTTTCATCCATTTCTGTGTACTTAGCAAAGGTTGTCTTGGTGATGAAGATGTACTGTATCTCATGTTGGATGCTCAGGTCCAATTATAGAGTTCCCAACTAGAACACCTTGCCAGTGATGCTCCCTTGGATGCCTGCAAATTTAGAGCTATATTTTTCCACTGCAAGGATCTTCTGTTTGTAGTCTGACAGAGTAATCATTTTGTCATTTATCACTAGTAAACCTGGAAGACATTTCTTGTGCAGTGAGTCTAACTTGTTGAAGAATGTTTGGACTCCAATATCCATGTTTTGATCTTTATCCTCTAATTGCAACATCAATCCTTTCTTGGTTAAAACCTTCTTGACCTCAAGGATTGTCTTTATTTTTTCCTCAATTTCCAAATCCTCCAACTCTTCTTTGGTCTTAGAGTTTAAGAACCTGATGATCTCAGTGGCCTCTGTATACTTTTCTCCCAATTCTTCTCTTATTTTTTCAATGTCTTGCCTAGCTCTCTGCACAAATTCATGTTGATCAAACAAAATCTGTATTAATGGCCAAATCTCTGCCATGGAATTGCATATGTCTATCCAGATGTTTTCTTTAGCTTCTAACAGTGTCTTGGCCATGACTGTTTCCTTCTGTAGCTTCTGTAGCTCTTGCTTGAGCCTCTGTGATTTGTGCATATCCATATTGTAGCTAGCCTAAAACGTGGATTTCATCTTCTGAAGGTTATTGATCTCATCCTGCAGTCTTTTGATTTCTTGTCCTTGCAAGGTCATGTCCTCCATTGACTTTGCCAATTTTTTGATGCATCTAAAGCTGTCATAGGAATAGCTGATGGGAATTATGTTGTTGTGTCTGTTGTTGGTGTGGCTGTGCTAATTCTTCTGAGAGGAATTTCATTCAGTGGGATGATCTCCATTTGCACATTATTCTCCTTCTCTTTGACTAACTTCTCCAACTTGGCCTCCATCTCTTTGATCTGCACATTCTACTCCATGATTACTTTCAACATTTCCTCCTTGTGCCCTTCAGTATCAACCATTTCCTTTGCCTATGGATCTTCAGTGGCTAGGATTTCCAGTTGTTTCCTTATGGATGATATATCATCATTCTTCTTTTTGAGGATTTCTTTTGTTTCTTTGACATTGGATGGATCATATCCAGTTTTCAATACCAGTTCTTCTAGGGACTTGATCTTGTTATCCGTAGCCAGGGAGGATATATTTTCCAGCTTGAGCTGAGACTGGAAATTGTTTAAAGAGACTTCCAACTTTGCAACAATCATGGAGGTGTTTTTTAGGGTGGATAAAATCATCTCCCCTGTATTTCTATGCATATCCACCTGATCATCTCGATGCACTTCTTTTATATCAAACTCAAGCATTGACCTCTTGTAATCAGAAATTGCTTTGGGGTGAGGCACCTGTGCCTTCAAGAACACCGTGTGCATCCTTCCTTTGTCTGTGTCAAAGGAAGAAAGTAACATGTGCTATGTTGTGGAGGTTTGTTTCCAGAACTATGCATAGGTGATGTTGGTCAACATCTCATTGTTCTTCTTGATCATGTTATATTTCTCAAAAATGTTAAGTCCCGCAGGCTCTTGTGAGGACTTAGTTGACAATGTGGTATCAGTTTGTTTCTTTGATAAGGAATTGGACATCATTTGTTGGATACCTAAGAAGAGTGGTGAATGTGGTCCTTCCATAACTGTGGTGGACTGAGTTTCTTCCATAATGTGGGCCTCTTCCTGTAGACTTAGAAGTCTTCAGCTGAGGCTTTTGTGATTGAGGGAGATACTTCTTTCTCAGTTCTTTTCTCTGTTGGTACTTGTGGAGTGTTGGTAGGAGAAAGATATTGTTTAGTATCTAGAAGAGTGTTTTCCTACCACTCTATTTGGTTCATGAATTTCTCAACTTCATGATTAGGCACATGAGCATAGGGAGAAATCATGTTCTTTAACCTGGTTTCTGTAATGATGCCATAGGGGTTATAGTGCCATGGGAAAATTTTCCTAAACTTCATCTCCTATAACATATTGTTGGTTTCTTCTCTTACAACTCTGTTATTGCATATGAAAGCACCTATTTGACCTTTGAACCTGAGCCATTGTTTCTTATTGAAAGCTACAAAATGAATATCGTCTAAATTTATCATCTGTCAGATATATTCCAGAGAAAATATTATGAAAGGAAGAAACTTGGGCAACTTGTAAGGAGGTAATTCACATCCGTAGATCCTAATTTATGTATGGTCTTGATAGAGGTACAAGTCCCCTGTTTTAGCTAGGTCTAATAGATGTAGAATCCTCTGAATTTACTCATTTATCCTTGGCTCTATTCTTCCACTGAGCATGCATACCACTGGATGGTAAGATTGATCTATGAACTATTTGAAGTTGAACTCAGATGAGTTCTTCCTCACTAAGGATGTCTAGGAGGTTACAGGCTGATGTTTTCCATATTAGTCCAATTTCTGCTAGGAGAAAGATAACTTGTCTGCTTGAAAAAAGAGGAACATATACACCAGTATTGAAGAATACCAGAACATACCTTTTGTAGAAAACCTGAAAGGTTGTTCATGGATGTTGTCAGCTAAAAATTGACTGTAGTTGAACTATGTAGTAGCCTTTTCTTCAGTGGAGAAGATGGATATAAAACCTAGAATGGGTTCATCTACCCACTCGTCTGAATAGTATCCTAGTAGACAACACAGGGAAGAAATGATCTAGTTACCTTTCACTGAGAAGATGGAGGAATGGTAGGGGGGATTATTTTTGGGTAACTGAGCATTTTTAGGGAGGAAGAGCTGAAATATTTGAGCTCTCTATGGGAAACACAACTTTTGGTACATCTCGGTCATAATTTCGATGGAAAAAGGGGAAAGGTAGTCGACTTTGGGTATCTATAGTATCTAGTTTATCATCTCAGGGGTGATGGTAAAGAGAGTTTCACCAGATGATGAAATGATGGCCCTTTGGCTAGGGAGATAGTGTGTCTGGCACTTTTGAGTGAACTCAGGGAAATGGTAAGTATGGGGAACAAGGTACAGTGGGAGATTGGATTCCCAGAGCCCGATCTCATCACTCTGGTCTAGAAAAACATCTTTGAGCCAGAAATGTAATTCAAAGAAGTCAAATTCACACTTCGGCTCTGCAATCAAATAATATTTTTTGGCCATGGGGATACGATCCAGATTGACAGGGGGGGAGAATAGTATTTTCGACAATATCAAAAGATTTGGATTTGGGCACCATCGTCAAATGGATACCTACAAACGGAAAAGGTGTAATCTATGTTTACCAAGATTTAATGGAGGTTTTTTTACTATTATCTCGACGACATTTGTTTGGAAAATGAGAAATGATGGCATTGATTGAGTCTGGATCGATGAACAGTGCACAATGGCGAAAAAAGGTGTTAAATGGCTGAACGAGGTGTCTGTTATGGAGTGGAGGGTGATTTGGATGGGTAACGGTAATGAACAACTATCTTGATTGGCCAACGGACATATCGGATGTGATGTGGAGGGAATTGAATGGCCAATGGGTATATGGAGGTAACATGGAGGGTAATGAGTGGTCAATGGTGGATGGAATGTGACGGGAGACGGGTGAGTGGAGGGTGATGTGTCGGTAGAGTAGTTGAGCATGACGTATAGATGAAGGTAGTGGTGTGTGATGTTGGAGTGCGCATGCGGTATGAGCAAGTGGTTTGGCGGTTTACTCAGAGGGGGGGGTAGGATGTAAGCAGTAAGGAGTGAGGGGGGTCCGAGTTAACAAAAAAGAGATGCGTTATAAGGGGCCCGTTCGAGAAATACCACCAACTTGGACCCCCCCCATCATTAAAGGAATAAAGGTCGGGGGGGTCTGATATTCTCTATCGAACGTAGATCTGAGTGCATCTAGATCAGTCGTTGATATATGTGTACCTTTTAGCACAAAGTGTCAAAACTTAAATATCACCACGAAACTTAGGATACAAATCTTTTATAGGTTTTCCGCTGCTTACCCTTTCTTCATCTTGTCACCAAGGGGTCAGAAATACATCATTTTGACTCAAATCAAAGGCATATAATCAACCTTTCACCAATTTTATTCAAATAAGACCTTCTAACCTATATCCTAATCTAAATACCTAGCACTTTAACCCATATTAAGTTGTTGGGCTAAGAAATTACTCTAACCTAGGACATTTGACCAAGCTTAAATTGTTTGATCAAATTATTCACTAACCTATCTAACTTGGCTAAGATTAAACTGTTTAGCCAAGTTTATTCACTATCCTATCTGCATAAATTGAAAGGAATTGATCATGTTTAGACAATATGAATCAAGACAAATTATTTCATGGGGTTTTATCATTTTTCTTTTCTCTTTTTTCATACCCTCTTCTTATTTTCTTTTTCATTTCCTTTCCTTTTCTTTTTCTTTTTCTTTTCTTTCTTTCTTTTTCTTTTTCTTTTCTTTTGTAAATCATTTTCAGAATAAAATATTATTTACAACATAATGTGACTAGAATAAGGGATAATATCACCAGGTGATCCTATGAATCATAGGGTTATAACATAAGGGTTACTCAACTAGTGTCTATATAACTTTTCAATGCTTTGATCAATAATTTTGAAATATAGAACTTCTATATAAGTTTATCATCTTCTAAAATGGTATATCTTTGTAGGGAAAGAATGGGGAAGGTTCAACCGCCCCTTATTTCTTTGGGTATATTGTCAAACTCTTCACTAGTTGCTTACCAATCATGAACTACATTTTCTAGATTTAAAAATATGCTAGATACACTTTTAATTAAGTTTAGATTATGAGAATGAAATAACTTTTCTAGATTTAAAAATATGCTCGATACATTCAATCTTGTTTATTTTTAGATCACGTTGTAGGTAATTTTGAAATCTAGCATTTGATTATATGAGTTCACGGAATCTATCCGACATCAGAAAGAGGGAAGACTCTAATTTTTTTTGGATTTAAAAATATGATAGGTACATGATATTATTTAAGTTTAGATCATGAGCGTGAACTAGAACTATTCTATATTTAAAAATATTCTTACATGATCTTATTTATGTTTAAACTTTAGAGCATGATCATGCAATTTTGAACTTGAGCATTTGATTATCTGAGAACACACTCTATCCACATTAGAAAGAGAGGATATTCTAAATTTTCTTCAATTGCAATCCTTTCCTTATTTTCCAAGAATGGCATAATATGGAGAACTGTGTTTTATGCATACAACGAAGTGAATTCCTTCTTGGGGTATTGTCAAACTCTTAACTAATTGCTTACTAAGCACAAACCAACATTTCTAGATTTACAAATATGCTATGTACATATGATCTCACTTATGTTTAGATCATGATGCAATCAAATTTCAAAGAGAATTTGATTATATGTAATATGAATACATCCCATGTAGAAAGAGGAGATTTATTGCTTTTGAAGAATGGATTAATATATGTCCAAATTTGTGTTTTTTGCATGTACATCTAACTGAATTCCTTATTGGGTTATTAATACACTCTGAACAGTAATTTCTTACCAATCTCACACCAACATTTCTCTTTAAAATTATGCATGTATATATATGGTCAAGTAATTATATTTAGATCATGATGTACATTAATTTTTGAAAGAGAATTTGATTATATGAGAACATGTATTCCACTACAAAAAGAGAAGATAAGTATGCTTTCCTGGAAGAATGGATTTATATGGAGATTTTTGAACTTTCTGCATACACAAGTGAATTCATTTTCAGGGTATTATCTAACTTTGAACACTAAAATTGGTTATCAAGCACATAATTTTTCTCTTTAAAAATATGTTAGATATGATCCTACTTTGTTTAGATCATGTAGAAAAATTTGAAAGAGAATTTGGTTATAATATGAGTAGCAGAAAATCAAATATTTATGCAAAGAATGGATTAATATGGAGGGTAACTATTTTGGAAGTTTGGGAGCTTCTTGATGTAAGTTTGGTTCAGAAAAAAAAATGCCACAAAAGTATAATCAAAAGAGAGAAATAATCTTAGATCCATGGAACTCTGGTTGGGTATGTTATTCTTGCTCACATGGTTATGTTATTCTTGATGATGCTTGAGTATGTTATTCTTGTTCATTGCTTATTAAATAAATTTAAATATCTTTAAAATATTTTATAATAAAGTATATGCTAATATGTGTTATTGGTTTTTCTTCTTGGGTATGTTATGTTATTCTTTCTCATTGGTTATTTAATAAAGTTAAATATGTTTAAATATTTGTTAATAAAGTATATGCTAATATGTGTTATTGTTTTTATTCTTATTGTTACATTAATGTTTACATTCTTGGTATTTGTTATTGGTTTTTCTTCTTGTTGGTACAATAAGGTTTACATTCTTGGTGGAAAAAGATCATGAATGTTTGAAGATGAAACTTAAACACCTTTGGTATGTCAATTTTTCTTGAAGCACGATTTGTTTTATTTATCTAAATATAATTTTACAGCTGTGTGTACATTTTATTTTAAATTTGTACATATATTTTATTTAAAATGTTTAAATTTTAAATTTGAGAAATGTTTTTATTTCAGGTATGAAGAGAACTATGTCAGCGATGGCTCAGAGTTTAATTTTGGAGTTAAATGCCTATTACCTCTTAGTTTTTTGTTATTATCTTAAAATGTCTTTGTAATTTATGTATTTGGCTTTGTACCTACTGAAACTATGCTTCGTTTAGTATTATATATATATATATATATATGATGGTGAGAGGGAAATTTTTGGTATCAAAAAATATTTAATTATGTTTTATTGACTATTTTCCATTTTTTTGTATTTTGTTGTTAGTGCTTTTGCATAATTTTGTCGTTTGTGGAGACAAAATTTAGTAAATAGTAAATTTATTTTGTGTCTAGTTTTATGGATTATTAAACAATGTTTTAAAAAAATTATTGTCACGTACATTATGTTTTTGCATAATCTGTGTCTTGTGGAGAATTGTAAATTTATTTTTTGCTTAGTTTTATAGGACTATTCAACAATGTTTAAAAATTTATTGTCATAAACGTGGAACTTTGCAAAGTTTGTAGGTTTGGAAATTTGGATATGTTAATAACTTTTTCATATGTTATTTTTAAGTATATTAAAATTATTGAAAAGAAAATCATTTAGATTAACACAACTTAATCAACTTAGAATCAATGTTAAAGAAAAAATAGTAATTTGATAGATTAACACAATCTAATCAATTTAATCAAAATTACTCTAATCATATCAAAATTGAAAAAACTTCATGGTTTATTTAGTCAAATATCATCAAATTTCGTTGAATAATTAACAGAAGTTCATTGAATATTTAATAGATGAAGTTTTAAGAACACAAGTGGACATTTTCAAAGAGGTCTTAAGTTTAAAGTACATAGATACGAAACAAATTTTAAATCACAACTAAATGTAAAATATAATGTGTTAAATGAACTTTATAATGGAAATTTAATTTACATACTAATCATAAATCTCATAGTTAAAAATGAAAATTATCTTTAAGTTTATTATAAATTAAAAAAAAATTGATATAGAAACTTAAATTATGAACAATACATTGGAATGTAATGAAATGGACTATTTTAAAAACAGTGTGAGAAGTTTAAGGGAAGGGTGAAAACCACATTTTTTGGTTCTATATATGTACACAGACATCAAGGTCCAATGTGAAGCCTTTTGTATCAATACAAATCAATATATGGATATTTAATTTACATTGGAACTATGAGATGGGATATTCTTAAAACATTGTGAGAAGTTCAAGGATATATAATTTATATGATACAAAAACAATAGAGTATGAATAATTTGAACTTAATTTGTGTGATAAATTAATAAGGTTGAGGGTGTTTAAAATTGTAACATCCCGCTCTTGTGTGCACTAAGAGAACTTATTCTTTGAAGACAATTGCGTGCAAGTGATCTGGTTCATTATACGAATGGTTTTTTTTATTATGATATTGAGATGTTGTGGATCTGATGATATTTTATTTTTGCTATATTTATATCGATAGGTGTTATTGAATGGTTTCTTCTGAGTGTGTAGGACTCTAGACGTTATAGGATGTCGATGGCATCGATGAATCTCCTTGGACTCTGGATCGAGTCATTGAGTGGACTGTTATGGTTTGAATGTTGTTGATATGACATATGTGACATATGATTAGATATTATGATGTTGATTGTTATCGCTAACATGTTTCGTTGATGGATACAGACTGACAATAGCTTGCCAACAAGACTCACATTTGGAGTAAAGGGGTCACACGCGAAAACCATAGGCATTGAGGGAGAGGTGTTGCAGCAGGCCTGCCACATTCTACTAGCACTCACGTCATGGCTCGAACTGTAGGTTAATGATTACCTAGTTCGAGAAGACCCATGATGTCATGAGGGTAGACTGTGATAGTCTTTCACGATGATTCTAAGGGGCGTGCAATAAGGCAGGGTCCTTATTCCTTATATTCCCTTAGTCTCCCACAAGGTCACCTAGCATAATATTGACTCCAGGGGTTTGACGTATACCAAATTCAGTCAAGAGGCGAGTGGCACCCTTAGAGCACATAGTGCGTCTTGAAGGGAACATCGCGCAAATAAAACAGAAAGAGGCGAGTGGCACCCTTGGAGCACATAGTGCGTCTTGAAGGGAATGTCACGATTTTAACTATGGTAAGTTAATAAACCTAGTACCTAGAAAATTATGCCTCCTTAGGACCTGTTCGGCATTAAAATGAACGATGGTATGAGTGAAGTTTAACAACAAATTTTTCCCTTAAGAAATGTCGCCCAAGCCTATTGAATTTAAAACCTAGGTCTAAGTAGAATACGTGAACAAAAAAAAAAGCTAAATGGAAATGTAACAAGAAGGGGGTAAAGAAAATTCAAGCATTAATATTTAAAGTAAAAAATTTAATGAAGATTTAATGATTAAAAGGTGTAAATCATTGTTTTGTCTAAACTTGTTAATTCTGAACTTAGTTAAAAAGGGAAACTTAAAGAAAAGGGGAAACTTAAAGAAAAAGGGGAATGTCTAACTTAGTAGGGAATATATCCTTTGGAACTTTCTATTTGTGAACTCAACTAGGCTTTAAGTAAGGCATAATTCATTTAAGAATTGTAAGGGAATAAAGGGACACCGAGGAGAATTTTTAGGAACTCTTTTAGGTGGGTGAGGGAAATAGGCTAAATTAATTAATTAATAAATTGATTTTTTGGTGCAACTAAGGGATCGGGTGACATGTGTATGGGGGAGGTTTATCCTAATTAAATTTAATAAAAATAATTTCATGAGAGTTTTGGAAACTAATCACTAAGAAAAATCTATAAAAATGATGGTTGTGGTATACCTAGGGAGGTAATATGGGGTACCTAGGGAGGTACCCAATAGGATGTAGTTATGTGTTATTAGTGGAAGTCATTTAATATATGGGAATGTGGTCATTGAATGTAAGGTGGACTAGTTCCACTATATTAATAAAGGCTCACTATGGTAGTTGGATGTAATAAATGTGAGAAGTCTCTCTAGAAGGTTCCTAGGAGATAGGGAGAGCTATATAAAGAAGTCTAGGCAATGTAATGAAACATAGTGAAGAATATTGTGATTGTACAAACAAGGATTGCTTGAGGAGTTTTATCCTTCCATAAGGATTAATATATGGTGTTACCCTACCTCAAAGGTTTTGGATATTTCTTGTGTTCATTGTTATGATGAATGGTTTATGGTTTATTCTTGGTATTATTGAAGTATATTTGCAGATATGATATAGGTACTTAACAAGTGGTATCAGAGCACTTTCCTTGGGCAGACATTGTGGACAAATATTTTTTATTTTTGTAGATTTTTTTTCGGAGCAGAAAAAAGAGGGCCGCGACATTCTAGAATTTTTTGGTATATTTATGTGCAACATTTTCCAAAAATGGTTGTATATCTGAGTTCCTCTCATAAAAATACCTAATTTGAAAAAAAAAATCGTCCAAAACGGAGTCTGGAAGGTGAAGATATTGAAGTTTTAAAATCTGCAAATTTTCAGGGTTTTTTCCGCGTACGACGACGCGATTTGTTTTGTTTCTGTAGCAGATGGAGGATGAATTTCCTCAAACAAATTACAGAACTGAGTTCCTCTCACAATTTCACCCAATTTCAAAAAAAAAATCAGCCGAAACGAAGTTCGGGAAGTAAAGTTATGAGCATTTTAAATTCAGCATTTTTTCAGGGTTTTTTCCGGAAAAAACCGCGATTTTTTGTCGTAACTTATTGATCTATTTTTGGGGGTTTTTTCATAGCAAGATGTATTTTACAGGGAAATGTGATGGCCCTAGTATTGAATCATTCATTAAAGAAAGAAAATCAGTATGGGGA
>SNQJ01S0161353.1:31747-43512 GCA_010110895.2 Picea sitchensis | reverse complement strand
AGAATGATTTCTTTACTACAACACTAAGTGCTTTTGGAATTGAGCATATATAGTGCGCAGCTATCTTTGAAACAAAAGACTTCCCTGGGTTGATAATTTATGTTCCACTTGGTTGTTTGAAATTAATTAAGCAATTGTAGTGACCAACAGCTACCAACCCGCCCTCGATGTTCCTTGTAATCTATAGTTTAAATATATTATTTAAACTTACAAACTTTGTAATTTGGGTGGAGTTAAGGGCTGGGGCCTAGCCCCAGCCCTGGCGCATACGACCTTACCATGTGACTACACCACATGACATACCTTTTGGGCGCGGTATATGGGGATAGAGCTCAGTGAGTCAGGCTAGCTCACCGACCAGGGTGTGTGACTAGGACCTGAAGATCGGGAGCTATACCACATTCAGAGCGCGTGGAAGCATAGAGCCAGGGCCATATGGCCACACCTGCGACCAAGGGCTGGGAGATAAGGGCTAAGGACCAATGCCAGTCAACCCATGGCCACATGGAGGGTGCCCATATGACCAAGATCCCAAACAGAGGGGGTTGCACCCTTATTTTAGTCAAAAATGGGTTTTCAACTATATTATAAGGTTTTTAATGGATTTTAAGCCAGTTTTGGATGGATTTTGGCCATTATTGGAGGATCTGGAGCTCTTTTTTAGGCTAGATCTTGGGGAGAAGTTGGGAGTTTGTTGCCAACTTCAAGAATATATAAACCAGAGGTTCTTGGAAGCCTTAGAGAGGTTCAGAACAAGAGAATTTCTGAAGAAATGTAAAGCCTAAGCCATTTTTATGCAGAGAAGCCATTGAGGAGAGAAACTTTATGGGCCATTTCCGGGAGCTTCGTTCATTCGTTTTCAGTGTCGTCAGTTGAGTTGGGTTCTTGAGATCTAGAAAAACATAGCTAGATCATTTTGTAATCAATTTTTCACTTTTATGATGTACTTTTGAATCTTTAAAGAGAAATAAGAAAGCCTCACCCACTGAGACAAAGACCCGAAGACATAGGCGAGATTGCCGAACTCTGTTATCAACTTTTGTTGTTATGGTTTGATGTTTCTTTGTGCTTATTTCCATATCTATATATCTTATTATGGCTGCCATGTTACATCATCAATTCTTCCTCTTTCATCAAATTCCTAAATTTTTATTTAACTCGTGTTTTAAAACTCAACCATAGTCTTTAAAAGATCTTTTCAGATGAAGTGGTATCAGATCTAATTGACGGTTGGTTTTTGAGTTTGCATGATTACCAGGGAAAAGATGAATCATGGTGAAGGCGATCCTGTTGAAGAGAATCCTGAGATTGGATCGAGAAAGAGAACTTCTCAAAGTGAGAAGATGGCATCGGAAGAGGGACTTTCTCATGAAGAGAAAGAGTTTCGAAAGACTTTCTTCGCCATGTCGGAGATGGTGAAGGTTCTATATGATGATTACTTGGAATGAAAGAAACTGATTCTAGGTGAATATTCAAAGGTCAAAAGTGAAGAAGGAGAGGATCCTCCTAAAACTCCTTCTTCTCCATCAACTTCTTCTTCTTCTTCAAGTTCAAGTTCCAAGTCCACTACCAGAAAACATTCCCATAAACATAAACAAGAAATGACTTTACTTAAGCTTGATGTGAAATTTGAATTACCTATGTATGATGGTGAAGTCAATGCAGAGAGGCTTGATAAATGGGTCAGACAGATGGAAGTTTATTTCAGTGTGCAACAAATCAAGGATGAGGCAACTCAAATCAAATTGGCATCGCTTCGACTTGTAGGCACAACACTCATCTGGTGGCAAAGCAAGTTGCAAAATGGCATGCAACAAGTGGGTAATGTATTTCCATCATGGCAAGTTTTTATTTCAGCACTTAGAAAACAATTGTATCATTTGGGTTATAAAGAGAAATCTTTAATTGAATGGCAGAGTCTTAAACTAAGAAAGGGACAAACAGTGCAAGAATACACAGATGAATTTTGTAATATGGCATTAATGTTAGACATTCCATTACATACCCAAGAAACTCTTATGAAGTATATATGAGGTTTACCTACACATATTCGTAACACTGTATTTATGTTTGTACCTACTAATCTTGATGAGGTTTATGTTCAAGAAACATACATTGAGGTAGGGAAAACAAGAGTTGGTGTATCAAGGGAATCGTCTTCGAGAAAAGAGGAAAAAAGGAAGTGGAATGGCAAGAAGGAATAGTGGCAAGAAAGGAAGAGAATCTCTCTTGCAAGAATTGCAAGAAAGAAGGGCATGATGATGACCATTGTTGGCAATTGCATCCCGAGAAGAGACCGAAATGGTTCAAAGAAAGGAAAGGGAGGCAAACAGTTGCAACAACAACACGACCAACAAACTTGGGATCGGATTCAGGTGATGAGTCTAAAATCTCAGCGGTTGGTTTGGCAGGTAAAATTGGTGATGGAATTGATTCTAGAAGTAAATTGTTTCACATCAAGGTCGTAATGAGGCATACTAAGGTCGACACATTGATAGATAGTGGATCTCAATATAACTTGATTTCAAAGGAAGTGGTTAAACAATTGGGATTAAACACTCAGATGCATCATAAACCTTACTCACTTAAATGGATAAGCAACAATCATAAATTGCATATAACAAAGCAATGCACATTAAAGTTTGCAATTTCATCTAAGTCTGTGGATGAGGTAACATGTGATGTGGTGCCACTAAATGAATGTGGAATGGTCTTAGGCAGTCCTTATTTGTATGATTGCAAAGCAATCTTCTACACGGAACATAATCAATATCATTTAATCAAACTAGGCAAGGAATATGTTGTACAAACTCATCACTTAAAAACAAATCAATCTCTTCAAACAATGGAACAATTAAGAAAGGTAGCTCATTCAAGAAACACACATATAATTGTGCCAAAAGAAGTAATTGATCTTAAGCATGAACATGAGATAATTGTAGAATGGAAGTTCAATCATACTATGCTTCAAGATAAGCTAATGTCGTGCAAGTACCACAAACATATTAGCTCATTTGCAGTCATATTTCTGATGTTATCATTAGTAATGTTGTCAACATGGATGATAGTGGATTCAGTAAGATGTGACAGAGTACAAGTGGCTAACAATATGTCGTCAATTATCATGGTTTTTTTACAATTGATCTTGATGAGACATGTGCACAGGACATAGTTTAAAGACAGAGAACATGTGGGATGGCCTATCCCGCACTTGATGACTGGTTAGTATCCTTTTGGAGGACCAAAAGGTCTTAGTGGGGAGGTGTCATCCAAAATGGATCCCGGAACCAAAATGGGTCCAGAAAGGCCTAAAATCAAAGTGCTTAGAATCTCTTCAAAACAGACTTGTGCATAGGCCTCATCGTTACGAACCAAACGCAACTTGAACGGGCTCAAACAAACGTCGTATGAGCAAGATATCACGTTCTGTTCATTTTGCCAAACAAGAAAAAATTTTGTTGACTGTACAATCTATACAGTGATGATGTGGAAGCTGACAGTATTGTCTGTACATCCGTACAATGATGTGGAAAGTACATTGGCATGCTGACTGGGTAGACAGGTGGTCAAATCACATTTGGACACATGGCATATATGTGGGCGAATGGTATGGTGCCACATGGCCCAATAATGGGCTACCACATGGCATCCCTTCATTGGTTGTTGGCTTTGGAAAAATTTATGGACTCCATGGGAGTCAAACCTGTGACCTCCGGTCCGGGAGAATGCTTTGGCAAGGCCAGGCTACCAGCCCGCCCTTGGTGTTCCTTGTAATCTATAGTTTAAATATATTATTTAAACTTGCAAACTTTGTAATTTGGGCGGAGTTAAGGGATGGGGACTAGCCCCAGCCCCGGCGCATACGAACTTACCATGTGACTACACCACACGACATACCTTTTGGGTGTGGTCCAGCTAGCCCCGACGCATTCGCATACGACCGTTACATATGCCCACTCTTCAACCTTTCGCGCGGATATACGGGGATAGCGCCCGATCGGTCGAGCTAGCTGTCAACCAGGGCACATGACCAGGACCTGAAGACCGGGAACTATACCACATTCAGAGCACATGGAAGCATAAAGTCAGGGCCATATGGCCACACCTGCAACCAAGGGCCGAGAGTTAAGGGCTAAGGACCGACGCTAGCCATCCCAGGGCCACATTGAGGGCGTCCATATGACCAGGAGCCCAGACAGAGGGGGATGCACCCTTATTTTAGCCAAAAATGGGTTTTAAACTATATTATAAGACTTTTAATGGATTTTAAGCTAGTTTTGGATGGATTTTGGCCATTATTGGAGGATCTCAAGCTCTTTTTGAGGCCAGATCTTGGGGGGAAGTTGGGATTTTGTTGCCAACTTCAAGCCTATATAAACCAAAGGTTCTTGGAAGCCTTAGCGAGGTTCAGAACAGGATAATTGATGAATAATTGTAAAGCCTAAGCCATTTTTATGCAAGGAAGCCATTGAGGAGAGCAACTTTGTGGGCCATTTTCAGGAGCTTCATTCATCCGTTTTCAATGTCGTCAATTGATTTGGGTTCTTGATATCTAGCAGAACACAACTAGATCATTTTGTAATCCATTTGGCACTTTTATGATGTACTTTTGAAGCTTTGAATATAAATGAGAAAGCCTCACCCACTAAGACAAAGTCCCAGATATGTAGGCGAGATTGACGAACTCTGTTATCAAATTTTGTTAATTCTTTGTGCTTATTTCTAGATCTATATATCTTATTATGGCTGCTATGTTACGTCATTAATTCTTCATCTTTCATCAAATTCCTAAATGGTTATTTAACTCATGTTTTAAAACTCAACCATAGCCTTTAAAATATTTTTTCGGATCAGTTGCACCTATCCATAAAACACAGATTTGGGATCCTAAGTGGACATGGTCAACCAACAGTTTAGTTGGTCATTGACCCAAAGCATTGGTCGACCCAGTCAACTGACAAGGTGAGATTTACTATGGAACTACATGTTCCAACACCCTCCCATAAACTCAACTTGGAGGAAAACAAATTCTGCAACATCCCCCACTAAATTTGTTATGAATGAAATTTTTTATCACAAAACGATACAACAACACTCCTGAGGAAGTTTGATCACCATCAACACAAATCAAAGAAAAAAAGGCAGTTATCTATTGCAAACTGGTTGCAAAATTTGTTGTCCAAACATGATCTCAGTCGGTCAGTCGACTAAACAACAAGACAAGACCAACTAGACGATTAGTCAACTAGAGAAGAATGAACCAATATAATCAATCTCTCTCAATTCAACAATCTCTGTGAAGCTAGACAATATCAATATCCAAATAGTCTTTGTAGCATGTACAATAAGTAAAAGTACACTCCCAACAACACAGTCAAACATGGTTCGGTTGATCTCAGCAAATCCAAGCACATCAGTTGGGTTTACATCAAAAACTTCAATTACTCCCCTCTTAAACATAACTAAGGGATCAAAGTATCAAAAAAAATTCTCCGTCGAAACATCAATCAACAGACAATATCTAATCGAAACATAGTCGAAAAAATTCTAGTCGACTATCATCTCTGGTTGAGTCTCATTTGACCAATATCCTAGTTGAACTACAATCAATTGTCAAATCAGGTCAATCTTGCGGTCAACCAGTGCAAAGAAATCAATAATTAAGAGGAATGATGTACGACTGTGCAACTAACGAAACACAAAAATAGGAACTCATAAAACATCTGTTCAAATGCACCCATAACCACTCATCAATCCAACCACAGTCTACCATGGTAGTAGGTACTGATCCAAAGTTATGTCTTTCATGTCTCTTCTACAAAGATCTGAAAGCATGATTTCCATTCTTACGATTTTTATGGTGAGGATGACGATAAGGAACAGAGTTTTGTGTTGGTTGATTAAGAGATATAGGCTCAGGGCCTGGTGTACTCTCAGGAGTAGAACAACCCGGTATACTAGCAGCAGTGTCATCAATAATAATATCCTCAAATTTTGGCATGTTAGGAACAACCATCTCATCAATCAATTCAATAGATTACTCTGCTAGAAAATCAGTTTGAACTCCACCTTCAACGAACAAAACTTCTTTGTTTGCAACAAGGGAAGGTGTAGGAAAGGAGGCAACAACAACATCATATCAAAGACCTATTCTTGGAGACTTTATCTTAGGCATAATAGGAGCAATAATACCATGTCCATTCTTCCCAATTCCTCCTCCTGTATATCCCATCTTGTTGAGCAATCGAGATGCTATACCTGTAGTGTGTTTCTCAAAACTAGGAGAAACAACACATTAATTACAAGGATCATTAAAGTGATCTAGGTGAATATCGGTGGCCACCCACCTATTCCGCTGGCTCAAAGAACAATTTTCGATTTTGGCATTTTTTACAGTTTTTCAAGTCCCAAACTTTTGGGGTCGTTTTGAGGCCTTAAACGATGTTTTTTTGTATTTTTTGAGGGCCAAGGATTTCATAGTTCATGCCTTCACCCTTGACGAAAGTTTTACTCCTCGTCTATACTTTTTCGACGAGGTATCAAACGCCCCAAACATAGATAGTATGCAAAAATTATGCCCTCGGTAAATTGATGTATCAACTACCCCCATTGAGGCCCATAAACCTTTTGTCGTTTCATCTCTCGGGGTTAGGGTTTTGGATGTTTATGGTTTCCACATTTATGCTTTATGTTAAAAATTCCTTTAGAGCCTCATTGTAATCAATTTGTTGTGAATGATTGTAGTTGACACATCTCTCTTCGAAGATAAGCTACCACCATTCTAGCTAGCTTGTGTGCTTTGCATTTTATAGTTTATGTATTCCAGACAGTCATTAATAGAATCAGAGTTTTACTATATTAATGTGTTCCTTTCCACATTTATGTGTATCTCCTTACTATATCTCTGTTGTATTTCTTCCTTCATGTCATTCTCAAAATAATCTGGATGATTCGTATTAGAGCAGTTTGCCCCTTGTTTTTCTTAGTGCATGTCCTCGACAAGGTCAAGGTATAGGGAGTTAGGTCTCAAGATTGTTTCTATTAAGGACAATTTCTCTCGCCTGCCCAAGAAACCTCCCATGGTGGAATAAAAGAGGGACAATGAAGTGGGAGATCCTATCAAATTGTTGGTCGAGGAATCCCTCACACAACAGAGGAACGAGATGATGGATAATTTTTCCATGATCCTTCGACGACTGCCAAAATGAATCGAGGCACCTTCAATCAACAATCACTTAATTGTTGAAACTCCCTTTAAGGTACAATTTAACTTTGACATTCCTTTATTTGAAGGCCAAATAGATGCCGACACTTTGGAAAAATGGTTAAGTCTGTTAGAGGGTTATTTCTCTGTCCAAAATTTTTCCAACAGTGAAAAAATCACTTTCGTGCTCCTTAAGGCCCTTCCCCATGTCAAAGATTGGTGGGAGACTTACTATGAGAAACATGTCAAGGATGAGTCTACAATTTTTGGGCTAGGACCCACTTGAGTGGCTTTTTTTTATGCCCTCAAGGAACAATATTACCATGTTAAACTATGATGACCACTACATGAGATTTGCGTCAAGAGAGAGGCCAAACAGTGTCAGAGTTCACAAATACCTTCGATACCTTGTGCACCAAGATGGGTATCAAGGATTTCGAGTGACATACGGTTCTAAAATATTGCGTGGCTCTACATATGTACATCTAAATCGAAATGGAGTTTCTAGACATCTTGTCATTGGGAGTTGCTTATCAATATGTTGTCAAAATCGAGCAACAATTTAAGCAACCGAACAAACAGGAGTTCGGGTCTGCAAATCTGAAACAACTGAAGTATGGTAAGGGTGTCCCTGACTCCTAGGGAAAAGGACAAAGCAAGGATGGCCAATCCCAAGAAATCCAGTCCAAGCCACCAACAAATAAGGTTAATGGAAAGTCAAAGAAGGACACTAGAAAGTGGTGCGAGTTCCATAAAATCCCTTGGCACAATATTGATGAATGTATCTCCAAAAAATCATTGTTGGTTGAAACAAAATCCCCAAGGTTAGATGCTGACTCAAAGTCTGATTCACAACCGGAAAAGGAAAAACATATCATTAATGCAGAACCTAGTGTCACTATCACTACCACAAAATTCCATCCAAAGGAAACAAAGGATCCCAAAGAAAGGGAGAGCCTCTTCCACTCACACATGTAGGTGAAGGGGACCCCAATCCATTTCATTGTTGACATTTGTAGCTAGAAGAACCTAATCTCAGTAGAGGTCGTCAATAGGTTGAACATGACAACGACAAAGTATCTTCAACCATACACCATCGATTGGCTCAACGAAATATGGGACATCCGTGTCAACCAACAATGTCGTATGCACTATGGCATCAAACCCTCCAAAGATGAGGTATTGTGTGATGTTTCCCCCTTTGAATTTTGTGATGATTTTTTAGGACAACCATATATGTGGAAGCATCATGTTGTTTATTAATCTAGGCCCCATAGTGTCATTATTACTTTGGGAGATTAACTCTAGAGGGTACCGAAGGTAGTCCCAACTACTGCAGTCTCTTTGATCTCCGCAAAGAAGTGCAGAAAGGAAGTCTATCAAACTGAGGGATTTTTCCTCTTTATGATTTGGTCAAAAGGTAAAAAGAAGGTCACTGCAACCACTAAAACCTTTGCACAAGGTTTCTCTACACAACAACATCATGTGGAAAAGATAATAGAAGAGCACAAAGACATATTTGCCTCACCTACTAGGGTGCGTATGCACTATCAAGTAAAGCACTCAATTTATTTGAAACCTGACGCTTCTCTACCTTAGGACCCTATGTACATGTGTTTTTTCATGGAGAATAAACAAATCAAATGCTAGATCCAAGAGCTAATTCTAAAGGGTGACATCAAACCAAGATCCTCACCTTGTGAGAGCCCAATTGTTCTGGTGCAGAAGAAGGACATGACATGATGACTTTGTATTAATTACAAATCCCCGAACAATATCACAGTCAAAAACCAGTACCCAATCCCCCATATTGATGATCTTCTCGATCAGCTCAAGGGAGCCAAGTTTTTCAGTAAGATTGATCTGAAGTCAGGCTACCACTAGGTTCCAATTAAACAAACTAATGTATGGAACACAACCTTCCAGTCTAAATAAGGTCTCTTTGAGTGGTTGGTCATGCCTTTCATCTTGACTAATGCCCGGACCACATTCAAGCGGATGATGGATGACATATTTTGGCCATTCACAAACTCCTTTGTGGTTGTATATATGGATGACATCCTCATCTTAAACAAAACATGGGACGAAAATTTGAAGCATATTTAGCAGGTCTTGGGCACCCTACGACGACACAAGTTATATGCCAATTTGGAGAAGTGTTCCTTCGACATGCAGAGAATCCAATATTTGGAACACAATGTGGATGAGGAGGGTGTGAATGTGGATCCAACCAAGATCTAAGTCATATGCGATTGGTTGGTCCCGAAGATAGTGATCGAGCTTCACAGCTTCTTGGGCCTCGCCAACTTCTACTGCCAATTTGTGTTGGGATTCTCTCATATCACTTGGGCCCTAAGCCAGATTACCAAGGGTGGAGTGAAGGCCAAGTTTGTGTGGGTTGCGTCCCAATAGAAATAATTTGAGGATTTGAAATTTTGCCTTTGCTTAGCACCAGTCCTTATTCGACCATACCTGCAACAACCATTTGAGATTGAGACAGATGCTTTACATTATGCTATTGGTGCAGTCCTCACCCAACATGGGCATCTAGTATCCTATCACATTGAAACATTGTCTGATTTTGTTCGTTGATACCCCACCTATGACAAAGAGATGCACTCCATTGTACAAGCATGTAGACAGTGGAAGCATCACATTCTAGGGAAGGAAATGATCATCCACACTGATCACATGCCTCCGCAATTCATGCAGATGTAAGGAAAGTTGCAGAATGAATACCATAAGAAGTGGTCCATATACATGAAACAATTCCACTTGAACATCAAGTACAAGAAAGGAAACACCAACCATGTCACATATTGCCTCAGTTGACCTCCAATTTTGGTGCTAACCAAAGTTCTTAACTTCTATGGGAATGAGACCTCTGGGTGGCCACAATTATACAATACTAACATTGACTTTGTTGATGCCTATCATACATTGAATGCAAGAAAAATAGTTCCAGAATTTCATTTCTAAGATGTAATGTTATGACATTTGATCCATCTCTATGTTCCTTCAAGCGAGCATGCAAGTATGATCTGAGAATCTCATTAAAGTTGGGTAGTAGGACATTTTGGTGTAGAAAAAACAATGGTAGTACTACAAAAGAATTTTTATTGGCCAAAGCTTCAACAAGATGTCCTTGAGTACATTAGATGTTGCACTACTTGCGCCATTGCCAAGCCTACCATAAAGAAACAGGGGCTATACACCTTTATGCCTACTCTAGATAGGCGTTGGGAGTCCATCTCTATGGATTACATGTTCGGTCTTCCTTCAACCAAGCATGAGAATGACTATGTCTTCGTGGTCGTTGATCAATTCTCTAAGATGGCAATTTTGGCAGTCTGCGAGAAGAGCATCATAGCCAAGGTCACTACCAAGCTCATCTTTGAACATGTTTGGGTTCATTTTGGGCTCCCATGAACCATTATCTCATATAGAGACAGTAGATTCCTGAGCAATTTTTGGTCCAGCCTATGGTCAATGATGGATACCAAGCTGACCAAATCGACGGCCTTCCACCCACAGACTGATGGAAAAGCATAGGTATTCAACAGGATGATTGTCCTTATCTTGAGGATGTACAATTCCAAATATCCATGCACTTGGGATCAAAGCCTTCCTTATGTTCAACATAGCTACAACATATCCCTCAACAACTCTATTTCACACAACGATTTTCAAGTGTTCTTAGGGTTCCAACCATTGGCCCCCATTAACGTAGCTCTACCCACTACAACTACACAGGAAGATTCCTCCCATGCTCAGACCGAGGTTGATCGAGCAACCAAATTTGTTGAGAGAATCCAACACATCCAACTACAAGTTCATGATATTTTGTAGAAAGCCAATGCCAAGTACAAGCAACACCAAGATTAGCATCGGGCACCACACAAGTTTCAAGTGGGAGATAAGGTATGCTTGCATTTTCAGAAAGATCACTTCACAAGACCACATCAGAAGTTATGCCCACTCCGATATGGGCCTTACACCATCACCAAGGATATGGGTGAGAATGATTTTGAATTAAGTATTCCTCCTTTCCTTGGCTTGCACCCGATATTTGTAACAACCCCCACACTCACGACAACAACTCTGAGAATAGGTGCGATTTTTATTTTTTATTTATTTTTTGTTTAAAGTGGGTGCGCACGTGTAAAAGGAAACAAACATACTTGACTCTACGTCGCCACCCGACGACTCACAAGACGCAACCACGATGATCACAACAAGAAGACATAAGACGCACAACAAGTAACTGCAAGCATTAACGATCAATGACATAAGGTGCACAACAAGCAATTGTAAGTGTTAACGACCAATGACATAAGGCGCACAACAAGCAATTGTAAGCAGAAAATGACACAAGGTGTTATGTACAGTACAGTCACAGATGGAAGAATCCATAGTAGCAGAGTTTACTATTTCTGCACAGAAAAGCAGGGCGTTTAATCTTATTCCTCTGCTCCGGAGAGAGAGAAGGTCAGATAGGCTCCTGGCCGACTGCTCAGGCAGAAACTAGTAATCCCCTCAGGTGTGTCGCAAGAGTGGAAAC
>SNQJ01S0161353.1:0-19612 GCA_010110895.2 Picea sitchensis | reverse complement strand
TGCATCCTTAGGCAAGTTTGTATACTATGTCTTATTCATAGATGACTATTCTTGAAACACATGGATCTACTTCTTGAAAACAAAAGATGACGTCTTCAACAAATTTTAGGAATTCAAGGCTTTAGTTGAAAATCTCTCCGAAAGGAAGATTAAAGTCTTGAGATCTGATAATGGAGGTGAGTACACCTCAAAGGAGTTTAAAGAATTTTGCAAAGAAGCAGGGATTAAGAGGGAGCTAAAAACTCCCTACAACCCCCAGCAGAATGGGGTTGCAGAAAGAAAGAACAGATCCATTGTAGAAGTGACGAAAGCGATGCTCCATGACGAATGCCTACCCATGCACTTATGGGCAGAAGCTTCCAATACAACTGTGTATGTCCAGAATAGAAGTCCTCACAAGATTTTGGGGAACAAGACACCTGAAGAGGTGTTCACTGGAAAGAAACTAGAAATTAGTCACTTGAGGATTTTTGGTTGTCCAGTATTTATACATGTTCCAAAGGAGAAGAGAATGGAGCTGGAACCTTTAGGAAAGAAGGGCACATTCTTGGATACAGTGAGACTTCAAAGGCTTACATAATATACATTACCGGGCAGAGACAGATTGAGATCAGCGGTGATGTAACATTTGATGAAGATGAAGCCTTCTGAAGATCAAGGGAGTCTCACATGGATGAGGACCGAGAGGAGCAGGAGGCTCCAAAGGAAGCAATCATGGAAGACTCTACACCAGAGGAACCCATTCCAGAAGTTGAAGATGAGATGGTAGAGTCAGAGAGACCTGTAGATCCACCCAGAGAAGTTGCAGTCACTAGGAAGAGACCAACTGGATTCGGAACACCTTGCAGGAAGCTGAAGGACATGCAACTCCCAAAGGCTCTTTTAGAGAGAGTAAGAGACCACATAAGTTTTCTAGTTATGTGGCACTGATGAGCAACATCATTGATTCAAAGCCTTCCACCTTTGAAGAAGCTGCTGAGAAGCAGGAATGGAAGGATGCCATGATGGAGGAGTATCAATCCATCATGAAGAATGATGTGTGGGAGGTGGTTCCGAGACCAGAAGGGAAGTCAATAATGACTTCCAAATGGATCTACAAGATCAAGCATGATGTAGACGACAACATAGAGAAGTATAGGGAAAGATTTGTGGCTAGAGGATTCTCCCAGAGAGAGGGAGAAGACTACGATGAGACATTTGCTCCTGTAGCAAAGTACACTTCCATCATATCGATTATTGCGATTGCTTCTGTAATGGGATGGAAATTACACCAGATGTATGTTAAGACTGCTTTCTTGAATGGTGTAATAGAGGAAGAAGTGTACATAGAGCAACCACAAGGTTTTGTGATCCATGGGAAAGAGTCCCATGTTTGCAGATTGAAGGAGGCCTTGTATGGATTGAAATGGGCACCCAAGGCATGGTATGCCAGGATAAATAGCTACCTGATGAGCTTGGGATTTTCCATGAGTGATGCGGATCCCAACCTTTACTATAAGGTTAAGAACATATGTTTGTTGATCTTGGTTCCATACGTGGATGCCTTGTTTCTGACAAGAGAAGAGAAGCTCATAGTTGGGTGCAAGAGGGAGCACGCTTCAGAGTTCGAGATGAAGGATCTAGGTCTGATGCATTATTTCTTGGGATTGGAGGTGTGGCAGAGATCAGATGAGATTTTCCTTAGCCAAGGAAAATATACAGTTGAGATTCTGCAGAGATTCGAGATGATGGATTGCAAGTCGATGGCCACACCCATGACGATAAATCTGAAGCTACTGAGTGATTCATCTTCATATTTGGTGGATCCCACGATGTACAGACAACTCATTGGATCCTTGATGTACCTGGTTAACACTAGGCCAAACATATGTTTTGTAGTGAATGCCTTGAGTAAGTACATGGTTGAACCTAGACATGTACATTGGATGGCAGCAAAACATATGTTGAGGTACCTATGTGGCACAATTGGATATGGATTGAGATATGTCTCGGGTGGAGATGTGAAGTTGCAGGGATATACAAATTCTGACTGGGCAGGGAGTGCAGTGGATCAGAAGAGTACTTCCGGATGCTGCTTCAGTCTGGGATCAGGTATGATCTCATGGTTAAGAAGGAAGCAGACATCAGTGGCACTCAGTACAATAGAAGCATAGTATATCGCAGCTAGTGTGGCAAGCCGTGAAGCAGTGTGGCTTTGGAAGTTGCTTGCAGGGATATTTGATCTAGAATTGGAGCCAAATTTGATACATTGTGACAATCAAAATTGCGCAAGGATTTCAGAGAACCCCGTCTTTCATGACAAGTCCAAGCACATAGAGATCAAATATCATTACATCCGAGACATGGTGCAGAGAGGAGCTATAGAGCTCCAATACATATCCACAAATGAGTAGATAATGGACATTCTCACCAAGCCTCTGTCTAGAGTGAAGTATGAGTACTTCAGAGACAAGCTTGGCGTGATGCAGAATGTCCACCCTCGTTGAGAGGGAGGTGTGTTGTTTCTTCTCATGCCGACTAAACTCTCTGGCTAAGGGTTCCCTGGATCAACCATTTGTGGTGACTGAGGGGATAATGCACTGCCGAACTTGATGAGAGAAGAAACATCACACACATAGTCGTGAGGACTATGGGAGTAGCTTTGTGCCACTCGATGAGACTATAACTATGGCTGATGGCATTATAGTAGCTGTGTGCTACTAGCTGATTGCTGCATAGTTATAGAGACATCGACCATGATTATGGCTGATGGCATTGTAGTAGCTGTGTGCTACATAGTCATGGGGAGTGCAGACTATGATTATGGATGATGGCATGGTAGTAGTTGTGTGCTACTAGTTGATTGCTTCATAATCATAGAGACCACTGGATTGCATGGTGGTAGCTTGTGTAGATACTAGTTGATTGCAGGATAGAGACATTATATCTCTGGACAGTAGTCGTGCGCTACTTGGAGTGGTTTTGTACCACTGGATAGTAGTTGTGTACTACTATAGATCGACACAGTGGTGTTCTACTGGATGACATTGTAGTAGCTGTGAGCTACTAGCTGATTTCCGTGGAGATTACCAGTTCATATTGGGAGTAGCCTTGTGCTACTTGATTACAAAGACTGTGACAGATGATTTGAGCTACTGACAACATTGTGGTAGTTGTGTGCTACCAGTTGATTGTAGAATAGTCAGTGGACTACTAGATGAAGACATCGTGAAAGATACCTCCCTAGCTAAGAGGGAGTGTTGATGTTTTGGTAGCTGTGGGAGGAACTTTCCTCTAGAAGAAATTTATTAGATGAAGAGAAGATTTTGGAAGTCTAGGAAGACCATTAAAGAACAAGAAGGATACCCAGAAGAGAAGTCGGCCCACACAAAAAAGAATAAAGTAAAAATAAGATTCCCAGAGAAGAAGTCGACCCAGGTAGTTGACTTGAAGACTATAAATAAGGAGGACATCTAGCTCATTTGGACACACTCATAACACACTTTCTCATTGAAAAAAGGTGCGCAAGTTTGAGGAGGAAGAAGAGACACAGAGCTGGGGTCTTTGGTTATTCTTGGTGGCTACTTTATCTTGTGTGCTATCTCTCTAAGGAGGTGCACTCTTCTTGTATTGTGCTGCTGCTGCAGCTGTGAGCACTAGAGGTGCACTAGCGTAGTGCTAGGGTTTATATCTTGTCTGTGGCTCTTGAGAGCTGGTGAATAGTTGGACTTTGTGAACGAAATCTATCTAAGAAAGGTTGTTAGGTTTTTCCCCCATTTGGGGTTTTCCTAGGATAAATCTCTTGTGTTCTTTTTGTCTCTTGTTTATGCTGCTACTGCTCAGTACATGATATATATATGTTAATGGTAATGAAGTAAAAGAACATTGGTAACTCTAATGCTCTGTAAATAAGAAAAATCTAACAGTATCTTGGGGCATTGGACTGACTTGGGAGGATTCATCTTCATTGAGTCCATTCACTTCATGGCATCATATTTATTTGATGGAGATCTTTTGTTTGGGGGGGTCTTACTTCTCCTTGGTTGGATGATTATGCTTGCTGCTTTGGTGGTCTTCTCACATGCGCTTGCCTTGTTGATCATCCCTTTGTTGCATATTTGATGATTATGGAGCATGCTATCTCATTATGGTGTGGTTTTGGTGTACCTATTTATTTTGGATGTACTATATCTTGTTCTTGGATGATAGGTCTAGCCCCCCAAGGGGTTAGAGGATGGTTTTAGGTGGTAGGTGTTTCATGATGTTGTTGGAGCTTCTTAGTGACTTTTGCATGGTGATGTTATATTATTGGTGTCACTGGGAGGGGTGTTCTTCATGATCCTCGTGTTGGATGTGTGGTGGGGACATACTTGATGATTAGATGGGTTAGCATTTTCTATTGTCCTCTTCTTTTATGATGTCGATGTGGTTAGATGATGGATATGTTGTGGTAGTGCACTTTGCTTTGGTGAGATTTCCCTAGGTGATGAGTTGATATTGTAACATTTGCTAGGCTTCACCTAGGTGGAATGTGTTTCATGATGTTAGTACCCTTGTGGATGTACTTTTTCCTAAGTTTGAGATAGAGTGGAGGTGTACTACATACATCTTTGGTGATCAAGCCTTTTTCTAAGGTATGATGAAGTATTAATCATGTTATAGTCCTTTGGTGGTGATTCCTAGGTTCAAACCTAGGTGGAACTTCTATTTTGTCATTGTGTTTTTATCATGGTGGTGTTTGCATAACTTGTTTGCATGGTACAACGCTTGTTGAAGCGCACCCCCCTTCATTGGCACACATGTTTATGTTGATTTAATTAGTTGGAAACTATTTGGAGGTTGGACTATGGTTTTATTTGAGCATTAACCTTTGTGCACACATTTTGAGGTTGATTTAACCATTTAATGGTTAATTTAATCCATTTTATTACCTTGGAGGTTAATTGTTTGAGCACCCTACTTCACTTGGTAGCTATTCACACTTGGAGGGGTTTATTTGGAGGAGACTTAGGGTATTGGATGGAGCACTCCTCTCTTGGGCATAGTTATCAAGGAACGATTGCATGGTTATTATTCTATTGCTGGAGAGGTTGGCACACTTCTCTAAGGTGCACTTTCTCTTATGCACATGGTTTGGGGAAATCAATTGATGGCATTGGGAAACAACACATGGTTTTGGCATGAGCAGTGATGAGGTCTAAGCACTTTGGCACTTCTTCCTAGAGTGCACTTCACATGGGGATATTTTATTATTTGTGGGTGGTTGAGGTAGTTACATGGCATAGTTTTCTAAGGCACACCTCTCCTAGGTGCTCTCTCACCTTTATTGCATGGATATTTCAGCTACACTCGACACCATGCGACTTTCATTGGAGATCACCCTCAGCGCTTTGAATTGGCCCATATATTGTTCTATTTGAGGTGGTTAGGGAGGATTTTATTGAGAGGTGTGAGGCATACTTGGAGGGCCTCACGTGGCACATTGCATGCTCTTGCTTGGTCTTATTTCTATTATTGGAGCATTATCTTGGAGGACATACTTGTGGAGATGGTCTACTTACTATTTTTGGGGTTGACCACTTCCTTTCTTGTGGAGCACTCCATCTAGTTGGCACTTTGCACATTTGTCCATGGAGTTGGTTGCCTTGGGATTCACACATGTGGATTGGTTGTATGTATATTTTCGGCTGTTACCCCTCCATGCATAGGGGTAACTAGAGGAGATCATGTCTCGTGGATCGCAATGGAGACAATGATCTCGACCATGATGATGATCAACATGTCCATAGATAGCAACCCATCAGCTCCCCTCAGATTGCCTTTTCTACTACAGATCAACCGAGCTCATCACCTCCAGTCAAATCAGTGTATGGGAGATGGTAAGCCAACACCACCATGAGGTATGTTAGTCCTTCTTTCATGTAAAGTGTTGTGCTTAATTTACTGGGCATGTGGATGAAGATCATTGGTTGAAGTTGGGTAATGGATCACTGGCTCAAGAAGTTATGTTTGTTGCCTTGTTTCACCTTGGTGGCTGTTAGCACACTTTTTCACCCTCCATTTGAGTTGATAAATCTGATATTTCAGCGATGAAAAAATGGCTAGTTAAAGGAACAAAGCCCCAAATTGTCACGGGCTAGACCTGTCTCCGTTTGGGATGGTGGTTGCCAACCTCAGGAGGGAGTCCCTAGGGTGATTTGCTGCTGTCTTAAGGTCTGATTTTCTGCAAAATAAGACAAAAAACAACGACTGTAATGTCTTGGACAACGTGTTAATTTCGTCCAAGACGTGGGGAAAAAAGATAGTTTTTTAGCTTGGAGGGATTCTGCAGGGTTAGCACAAGAGAAAAAGAAAGAAATAGAAAGAGAAACTACTCATGAGATAGCTAAATCGTAATGAATAGTAAAGAGCCACTTAATCGATTTGCAAGAATAAATCAAAACACCAACAAGGAAGGTTCGGAAAACAAACTCAAAACTTTTTTATTATAGGCTCTTGTCAAAGGGTTGATTGCGCCACAATCAACAAGTCCATAACCGGTACAATGATCACTCTTTCTCAAGAGAAAGTAGCTAGTCTTAAGAATGAGAGAGATAGAGAGAGAGAAGAGTCGTATGTGCTGCCACCACAAAAATCCGACCAATTTCCAATGTAGAAGCCTCCAATATATAGTGTGAGGGGCACACATCCCAAGAGAGAAAATTATAGGTGCATAGGAGGCTATAGGAGGAAAGTATGTGCATGAGGGAGTGTGGATGACATGCGCATGATGAGGGAGTGTGGATGACATGCACATAAGTGAGGAAAAGCTATGTGGAAGAAGTCAAGGATGCATGCATATGAGAATAGGGAGTGGAGATCTCACGTGTGAACTAAAGTGGAGAAGAAGGTTTGCGCATTAATTATGAGAGGGTGCACATGGGCGAGAGGAGAATGGAATAGGAATGTGAGGAAAATAGAAATAGAGAGTGAGAAGGATAGAGGTTAGGCACATGCTAAGAGATAGGGGAGTGAGTGTGAGGGAACAAGTGCACATGAGAGAGAGAAATACACCCTCAAACTTAGGAAGGCGCACAAGCAATGAGAGAAGGCCAAAGATAAACCTCCACGTGTGAGAGATGAGGCTAAACTATGCGCATAAGTGGATGGAAAAGCTAGGAGGTAAGAAATAGGTGGGTTAGATGGTACATGTAAGGAAGGAAGGAAGGAAGAGTTAGCATGAGCAATGCACGGCACGTGTGAGGAAGAGAGGAGAGAAAGAAGGCGCACTTGAGGAATGAGAGAGTGAGTAATGAAGGGAATCATGCGCTTTTAGCTTTAAGCAGTGAGGGAAAATGATGGAGAATAAAATTAACAATCCAACGCATGTCTAATTGCTAAATTTGGCCTGTTATCGGACAATTTGTACTTGTCCAAGCCCAAGACAAGCAAATCAAATTGGCATAGCTACAGGATAACCCACCACTGTCACCTTAGTAGGAAATCCCCATGTTTTAGGGATGGATAAGGTCCAACCCAAGGGAGGTGTCCCCGATAACCTCAAGGGATCAGATGGAAAGGATGCAGCCAAGTTTGGAGGTCCCTCTCACTGGTTACCTATGTCAAACGGTCTATGTCTGTGAAATTGAGGCAAAAGAAGTGATTCGGGGTACCTGCATGGAACAAGAACAAATATAGTATATATATATATATATATAGCAACTTCCAAGTACCGGTATGATAGAAATGCCTCACGAGATAGTATACAATGAAAATATATGTTGGCTGATATAAAATTGCAACAAATTATTAGTTTACAACAACAATTAGTATTTTGTAACAGCCACAAGAAATTTAGCTCAGAATTGCAAGAAAAGATAGTAGAAATTTAGCATTTATCCAATAGATTAAGTAGCACTTATCACAAGCAATTTCTGAGGGAGTTAGCTAGTTGTTAGAATGAGTTATGCAGTAAATTCAAGTGAATTAGATGGCTGTAGCAGTGTTTTGCAACAGCAGCAATAAAGTTAGTGAATTTAGCTAAGCTAGGGCTAGGAAAGGTTAGTAAAATCCTTGGACAATAAAGTTTGAGAGTTGTTTGATCAATTCCTTCACAAGAAAGCGAGAGAAATAGTGCCATTTGGGCTATGGAGTCATTTACAACAGCAATATAACTTGGAGAAATAAATGATGATAATAATGTCCTAAGGATAATGAGATGAAGTTTGAGGTGCTAGCACCTTAGGGCCTCAAACTTCAAGACTCAAAAGATGAATTTTGCTAGAGAACAAGCTCTTTTGGGCTCTAGCGAAATTCTTCTTCTTCCTTAGGCTGTTGAAATATATAGCAACAAGTTTCTAGAACAAGACTCCCTAAGTGCTAGCACTTTAGGGCTTTGGAAGCCTATTCTAAACAAGATTCTCTTAACAATTTAATAAGTGGAATGATCTAGAGTTAGGAGGAAACACCTTATGCTTCTCACCTAGGGTTTTAAGCAAGCAATTTCATAATCTTCAACATGAACAAGTAAAATTTACCATAAACATTCATTGTATGAAATGAAAATTGCAGATTTTACTTCACCAAGAATAATCAAGGACAAACCCTAGTTGCAGATTTTTCGACCAAGAACAAGCCAAGAGACATCCAAAATTAGCTCCTCCAAGCCTAGTGCATTTGTAAAAAGATCCAAGTATGCCAAAGAGGGCAAAAATTTCAGTCCTATACTCTTGCGTGAGGAAGAGTTATGATGAAAAATGAAAATGGCAAGGCCTCTATTTATATGAGGCCTTGCAAACCATATTTATCTACTATCAAAATCAACTTTAAAATAATAAGAGGGCCGATCTCATAATTTGCCCTTTATAAATTACAAAATTCAGTTTTACACAAAATAAACCCTAGAAGGGTGATGTCATCCCTCTTTAGGGTGACGTTGAGCTCCAAGAAGGCAACATTGAGGTTGTTAGGTGGAACATTGGGCCTCCAAAGGCCATATCATGCCATCAACTGCCAAAACGAGGTGCCATGTGTCCTCCTCCATCAATACATCATCTCCATCAAACCCTAGCCCTTTTAATGGTGACGTCATGGGCTAGTTGAGTGACGTCCAAGCCTTCAAAGGCCAACGTCCAGGTGGAAAGAGGTGGGAGCTCATCTCCTAGCTATGCCATAATGCCTCCAAAGGCAACACCCTCAATCATCAATGTGCAAATGGTGATCACAAACCTTCCCCAGACATGGGGTTTCTGCATCCACCCTTGGGCTCCAAATCCCTCATGAAGGTCGGAACAGAGTCATCTCCTCATGAATACTTGTCCATTAGGCAAGGTCCTGCAAAGACAAACAAATGCACCCTCCAAGGGTCCATTAGTCACAAGAATCATGCCAAGTAAGCCACATCTAATAATGGAACCACCCAAACATGTGCATCAAACCCTCCTTTTTCAAACTAAACAAATGCTCAAAGACCTTATACAATTTGTCAAATTTAGGTGTGGGAGGGGTGTCAAGGCATCCTATTGGGCCAGTCAATCCTCAAGTCAAAGATGTTTCCCAAGGGAAACCTATCTAAGTCATGTGTGAGTGCCTTTGTAGAGGGTGTGCTTCCCTTCGTCAGCGATGCAACATTTTTCCAAGCCCATTTATTTGACATTAATTAATTAGAGTGTTTCCAAGTTGAAGACAATAAGGGGCACTAAAATGGAAAATACATAGCCCACATACGCTCTACCTTGGTTGGCATGAGTGATCAATTAGTTATTTATTTTACGGGTCCCTCATTTTTTCGAGAAGCGTTTCATTGTTCTCAGGATCCTAGGGCGAGCATCTGGAAGGTTTATGATTGACTTTTATCTTTTGCCAGTTACATTCCCCTCTGGGCCTTCAACCCCTTCTTCCCATGAAATAAGGTACAATCCCTTCTTGAGTCAGTGCACCCAAAAACCCAAAAGATGAGGGGACGAAATGGAATAAATATGGAAAGTGATAAGTATGGTCATGAACGGTACGATGACTCTTCGAGGAACCCCCCAATAACACCCCATTCTAGAGGGTGACCAACTTACTAGGACATAATGACACCCACCAAGGTTAAAGAAGGCAAAATGTATAATTTCCAAGCAAATGTTATGTAATCAAGAAAGGATTCTTTGCAACATATTCAAATGCTTCAATTATTAACGTGGCACTTACCATGAAACTAGATTTATTACCTCATGAAGCAAGACTTGTTGTCCTCTGGGACCAAGCTGATGTGATGAATGCTACTCTGTTGCTGGTGATGGCCGATGGTGCAAGTCAAGATAGGAGGGGCCATGCGGGGCTTTGCTAGTCAATCTGGCTCTCGACACTCTATGTCTACTACCTGTGGGCCTTGAGACACGATATCCTTAGTTACCTCTTGTCTGAGGGGGGTAACATGGCCAAGGAATGAGTGAGTTTAGCCAAGGAGGAAATTCGCCCTATTTTTTAGGGATTTTACTAAATTTAGGAAATTAGCGTTTAAAACAAATTAAGGCGAATTTTGCGAAACTGATGCATGGAATGTGAAAATATGGCGAGTAAAAATTAGTGAGAAAAGTTAGCCTTGATTGGCTAAATCATCTCCATGGAAGTGCCACCTCACCTATGCGCCACCTCTTCACCTTAATTAATTCTCATTTAATGATTATGCCTTGGAAAATGTGCCCTTGGTCAAATGATGCCATGTAGATGCCACATCACATTGAAACTCTGCCAATTGTTGGAATTTGAGCCTGCGTCTTGTCACTTATGGAGACCGTCATCCCTGCTATTTATAGAAATTGCTAAAAATAGGGTCTGACTACTAAATTTTAGGAAGCTGTAAAAAATGCTCAGGATGACTAGGAGAACATCGCCATATGTCAACTATCTAAAAATAGACACTGCTAAAAATAGAATCTCCTTGCATGTCAATGATATTATACTCATCAGATTCGATTTTCCGCAAGGATTCGAAATTCATAATCAGAATTGACATGCGAGCCCTGGTTCACAACTTGCTAAAAATAGACTCAGAATGTCTAAAGGATCCATAATGCATGCTCAAAACCTAAATCTGGGGCCTGGAGCTCAACCTGCTAAAAATAGAAAGTTCTTATATGTCACTCTGAAAAGTGCCATTGGGCCTAGAATCATGCAAGGACCATCCCTGTATGCTCAAAACTGCTCTAAACTGTCAAATGAACCTCTCAAACCATGTCTCCTAAAACGTAGGGGCACTTGCTATATGTAGAAATCTCTCTCAAATGCAAAGGAAAACAAGCTAGCTTTATCTCTGAACAAAAATAACCATGTAACGATCATGTACTTGTCTTTGATGGGAAACAACCTCTAACTCAACACAAGTGCTAAACTTTGGGAGAATCTCAGAATGCTAGCCAAAATAATGCATGTTGGCTCCTATCCCTCAAGATTTTCAAGGGTGAAAATATAGGGTTAACAATGGCGACGCAAAGGGACACGATCCCCCTGTGGGATGTGGAGAACCATATGAATCTTTGTGTCTGTAAAACTGAATTGATGCTCTGTGAGAAAATAAGAAACATGTATCAAGAATACCCCTGTAACTGTGTGGAAGAAAAGAAGGCTCTGTAGCTGATCAAGAAAATCCTGTAAGCTGACCTGTGATACCAAAGCCTATCCAATGGGCCATGGAGTCAAATCAATACAAAACCTCCCACTGAATCACTAAAACACAAGGTGTCTCATCCAAATCCGTTACCTTCTACCACCTAAAATGTACACTCCTCCTTGCGGTAATGTACTGATGTCGATACAAGGGAGAGAGTCACTTAGTCAGATGTCAATAATGTAAACACCTGTCAAGTGTGAAGGAACACCACCAATAATGACAATGGGTCCTAGGGTACGAGCACAACCTTTCATTGTGAAAGATGTTCTGAAGTCGAACAATGACAAGGATCATCCAATCAAGGCCCAATGATACTCAACCTTGTTGAATGCAAGATAACCGCCAATGAGGCTAACGACTACCAAGGCACTCTACTTCTCGGTCATTCGTAGATATTGTGTCGAAGTCGATACAAGATGACCTGCTGAAAAGAAGAGCAATGACGTCTCTCTTCCCTCAGCGTGAAGTGATAACTCAAGAAGATCAAGATGAAAGAACCAGGTACCATATCCCTATTGTTGGATGAGGGGGACGACTGAATCAAAGAAGTCTCAATGATAAGAGATGAGGAGACACGACATAAAATGACTCAAGACTTTTCTATGTCTCCTTAAACTACCCATCCTAAAGGCTCAGTGCTTCGGGAACATGACAAATGGGACCCCCATCCAGGCTCACTCTAATGATAGACACAAAGGATCGACATGCGATAGATAGAAATTCAAATTTTTACCCAGGAAAAGCACGAGTGGACAACCATTTATTCTTGAAAGGAAAGGAACACAAGACACAACCACATGCTGATATAACTAGGCAAAAATCAACCAAAGTTATGCAAAGACTGAAGCAAATAAGTGAAGGAAAAAAACATTGCAAGGAAAAAGTAGATTGCTGTCCCAAAATCTGCAAAAAAACAGCAAGCTAAACTATTGAAATGACAATGCGGAAAAGGAAAAAGGACCTACTCTAACACCCCCCAAAAACCCAAAATTGTTCGGGACTATGTCCCTTATTGAAAGAAGAACTTTAAGCGCTGTCCATTAACGGGCAACCCCATAAGTTAACCCTCCAAATCAGCCAACTGAAATGTGTTAGGCCCCACTGCAGAATCAATGATGTAAGGGCCCAACCAAAGACTGCCAAACTTGTCGTCGTCTCTTGATTTCTCATTTTTCTTGTCCCACAACAAGACCATGTCAACAACTTGGATTTTTTTTCCTTTTGCCTTCCTGTCAAATACTTTCTTGATATGTGCTTGATAATCTGTGAATTGTTTATAGGCCATAATTCTATCTTCCTCTAGTTGCACCAACTCGTCAATGCGGTTTTGCAATGCTTCCTTGTTGGTGGAAAACTGTCCCAATAACTTATATGCAGGCAATTTCATGTTAATAGGAAAAACTGCATTCAATCCATAGACCAACTCAAAAGGACTCTTACTCATTGATCTTTTCCTTTAATTCTGTCCACCCACAAAGCAAATTTGAGACAACTGTCCCAAGCTCTCTTATTATCCCCGACAGTTTTTCTGATTTCGCTGATTAGATTTTTGTTGCTTGACTCTACTAAACTGTTTCCTTGTGGATAATAATTGGCCGCATGGGCCAAAGTAATACCATACTGAGAACAAAAAACAAGTAACTCAACTAACCGGAACACACTAACATTATCAGTTGTAAGATTTTGTGGGACGCCAAATCTAGTGAGGATATTGTCTTCCAGAAACTTGATAATAACAACACTAGAAGATGTCCTAATTGGCACTGCTTCAACCCATCGAGTGAAGTAATTTGTGGCTACTAGTATCCATGTATGCCCAACACTGGAACTCTGCGAGAACTGCCCAATAAAATCAAGACCCCACTGCTGGAAAGGGGCCTCCACAATAACTGGGGGGCCTCCACAATAACTGGGTCCAAAGGCAAAGCAGGAAGCTTCTGCTTGCCTTCAAACCTTTGGCATGCCTCATACGCTTGAACAAATGAATGCACATATTTGAAAAGTGTTGGCCAATAGTAGCTTGTGCGCATAATCTTGTGTGTGGTGGTTCGAGTAGAAAAATGCCCATCACACACTCCAGAATGAAGCTCTTTCAAGAGCTCCTTGGACTCATCCAAGTCTACACATTACAAGATGACTCCCTCTGGATTTCTCCATCCCAATCGACCCTGCCAAAAATAATACCTGGCAACACGAAGCTGCAAAGATTTCCTCCATGTCTTGATGAAGTTAGGTGGATATGATAAATTTGTCAGAAATAAAATGATGTCCTGATACCAATTGGAATTCTTAAAAGGAACAATTAAGAGATTTACCTGAGAACTTACTTGTTGATCCTCCATGACCTCCAAGTTCTTTTCTTCCATCAACTTTGCTAGTCCTTGGCCTCTTACCAACTTGGTAGGCCTCACTTCAAGGTCATATTCTTGGATATTAGTGATCCATCTCCCCCTAGTTCCATTGCAATCTTTTTGAACCAAAATGTCTTTAACCATGGGGTGGGGGACATAAACAATAATGTATGAGTTTAAAAAATAAGGCCTAAAGTGGGCCAACCCCTTCATGAGTTTATAGGCTTGCTTCTCCATTGGTTTGTAGTTCAATTCCACTCCTTGCAAGGCTTTGCTCATGAAGGCTATTGGCTGCTCCAATTCATCATCGTTTTTCTACAACAACACAACAACCATAGTTGAATCAGAAGCAAAAGAGAAAATTTGAAAATCTTTATCATAACTGGGACTAACAAGAACAAGTGAGTGACACAAAGACTGTTTAATATCGTTGAAAGCCTTCTTGGCTTTGCCACTCCACTTGAGATCATGGTCTTTCTTCAACACATCTGATATGGGCTTGGCTATCTCCGCAAAGTTAGGCACCAATCGCCTCACGAAGTTAATCCTACCGAAGAATGACTGAATGCCTTTCCTGCTCGATGGAAGAGGGATCTCCATAATGCCTTTGACCCTTTCAGGATCTATCCTTACTCCTTCTTTGGACGCAATGTGCTCGAGCAACTTTCCCTCAAACACCCCAAGAATTGACTTCTTTGGGCTGAGTGAGATACCAAGCGACCTGCACCTGTCAAAATTTTTCCTCAAATGATTAACACGATCACTTCTATTTATTGAATAAACAGTTATGTCATTCTGGTATACTACTATGAATTTAAACATATAATATGAAAAAGTGAAATCCATAGCATGCTGAAAAGTAGCACTGACATTCATCAAACCAAAAGGCATACGAATGTAAGAGTAGGTTCCCTAAGGAGTAATGAAAGCCGTCTTATACCTGTCCCTCTTGGCAACCAATGCCTGATTGTAGCCGGATAAATCGTCCAACATGGACATCATACCTGATCCGGTTACTGCTTGAAGGATGTGTTCTATGCTGGGCAATGGGTAGTTGTCTTTGAGACACGCATGGTTCAAATTTCTAAAATCAATACAAATGCGAATCTCACCTGATTTTTTCCTTATCGACACACAATTGGCTACCCAATGAGAATACTTGATTGGTTCAATTATCTGTGTGTCATACAACTTTTGGAGCTCTTTTTGAATAGTAGGCGCCACCTTTGGGTTCATGAATCCTTTGTCTGAAAGGCTTGGTGCCCTCTAGCAATGGTATCGCATGGTTAATGATCTTCAGGTCATAGGATTTAATCTCATCATAAGACCATGCGAATATATCCCTGTACTCCCTTACCAACTTCATGATCTTCTTCTTCTCTTCCAGCGTACAACCTTCACCAACTTTGATGATCTGTGGGGTGTACTTGTTGCCAATGTCGATCTCGTCTACCTATGATCAAAGACAATATTTATTAGTTGCCTGAAAAGCATAAGATCTGTCAAATAAATCTTCTAATGGAGCTAAACCCCTAGGAATCTTGTTACTCTTGAGTTGGATCATAGGAACCTCCTCGCCCTCCTGCACGTCCTCAATAGTATGATCATTGAACTCATTAGCATAGTTAAAAAAATTGAAAAATTGCTTATCATCTTCAAAAACTTGCCAAGAGCCTATGTTATCTGGAACAAAAGGATGAAAAGAAACCTCAACCAAATGCGTGATGTAAGGGTTAGTGAGCCAATGTTGGAAAAGGGTAGCAACAATTGCCAAAGAGTCGACAATTTCATTCAAAGTTCGATCAATGCGAGATATATTAAATGCATCAAAATACTCAATCTCATCCCACACTGCATGTCTATACCTTTTCAGTCGTTGGTTTCGAGCTTCACACTTCATTTTTACCTGATTGACAACAAGCTCAAAATCACCTTCGACCTTCAGCAATTTGATTCCCATCTTCCTAGCCTTCCGCAATCTAAACAACAAAGCTTCGTACTCTGCCATATTGTTAGTACAATCAAACTCTAAGTGTGAAGAAAATGGAAATGTCATACCTGAAGGGGAAGTGATGACAACCCCTGCACCTGATCCCTGTCTGGAGCGAGGCCCATCAAAAGTCGTAGTCCAAACCTGAGAATGCTCATGCACTGGCATAAATGACATATGCACTTCTAGTACCTCTGAAAACATGTATGCACACATATTTGTCTCTTGTACATCTGGGTCTTTTAGGTTCGGGTAAAGGTAGTCATTGTCTCTACTGCAGGGGTCCTCGACATTGTGCAACATTTTATGTTCCCTGTAGTCTTACCTTTTCAATTGGGGAAATAAGAATCTCGGCATATGATAAATCCATTTGAATGGAACCCTGTACATTTGTAACCCACTGTCTCAAAAGGAGCATGCCCCACTGTGTTGGACAATCGATAACAAGTACATCCATCATCAACATTTTCTTTGGAGCTGCAAGTAAACAAACTGGTAAATCTTGATGAGTCCACAACAAGGCACCTCCCTAGCATCCATTGCTTTCACATTCCAGTATGGCCTGGTAATTTGTAGTCCAAGCTCATGCATCACTTCAAGAGTAGTAATATTGTTAGATGCACCGAAATCTAGCATACAATTTCATAAAATCAAACCATTAACCCTTAATGAGCAATAGAAAGGGGTAGGATTACACATTGCTTTACTGATACCAAGAAAGATTTGTGGACATTCATCTGCAAGGTTAATTCCATCCTTGGTTCCTAGGAATCTATCAATGGCCTCTCTATGAATGGGCATGTGAATTAAATCTCTCAAAGGTACATGAATCTTGATTTTAGCAAGCTCGTTCTCTAAGGAAAAACTAGATGATTGAGACTGAGTTGGAAGAGGCAACAAAGGAGGAGGGTTCTTGCTTACCTGAGCAGTAGAAGACTCACCTTGAGGAAATCATGGAGGAACTCGAGCTTTACGTTTGTGTGCATATTGCTTCATGATCTCGATCTGACTGCAACAACTTCATTGGCTCTCTGGATATCCTCTGGAGTAACCTGCCTTGTGTGAACTGATTGCATGTCGGGCTTTAAGGATTCCACTGGTTTTGAGGCACTTGGAAGGCACTATGAGGTTTGACCTTAGTAGCATCTGAGTCTTGGAAGGCATGGGGTTCATCTATAGGTTCAAACACGACCACCATGTTTAAAATGTGGTCTTGGTCACCAGATGGGTCCTCTCCCTGCTCATATAGGTGTACGGCTTGGGAAAAGATGGCGCATGAGGTTTCACTATGGGGTAGGCTACAAGCTCAACAATACAAATTGGAAGAGGCATGATCAAGGTAGTTTGTTCCAGATGTTTGCACTAGGGGTTTCTGCTCATCATTCTTCTTGGCATATTGGTAGGGTCTCTTCTGGTTGATGGGTTTAGGAGGTGAGATAATAAGTTGGTTTTGAAGCATCTTCTCTACCTTCACTATCCTATTGATCAAGTCATTTACTAAACCAAAAGTTGCGTCTTTAGATGTTCCTTCTCCCTGCTTGGGTTCTAACAATGTTTGCGCAGGGGGATTAGAGGTTCTCCTATCTTGTGGGTCAAGCAACAAGTTAAGTGGGACTTGCACCTTTGAGGCTAAGGAAAGGTTTTTCTCAATTGTAATGGCCGCTTTGTAAGCAACATCCAATGTCGTGGGTTCCTTTTGCCTGATCAACACACCCAAAATCCATCTAACTTCTCTAGATAAGCAATCAAAGCAAATTCTTCATTAGGTCTAATAGTATTTAGAATTTTATAATAAGCCTTAGCAAAGCGTGTATTAAATTCTAAGACAATTTTATTTTCTTTCTTATCAAGATCTGTAAAGTTTTGAGTAAGAAAGATGTATCTTGTTTGTCACCCCATCTTTCCAAGAACTTGTCGAAGAATGGAGTCAATCCATCAATGGAATTGTTTGCAAGAGCCTTGTACCATGCATCCATCAATGGAATTGTTTGCAAGAGCCTTGTACCATGCGCGTGCTTCACCTTCCAAAGTCACAACAAACATCTTCATGGTTGCATCCTCTTGTTCAACTCCCTCATCATCGCATACCTTCAAAAAATTGATCTATGTGTTCCCGCGACATTGATGGCGCGAGCAAAACAAAACTACAGTTGGCTGTCATAAAACAGCAGAAAACAATTTTATAACAGCAGAGAAACTTAGTGTCTTAGCTTGGTCAAAGACAGACCAAGAAGACTGCTGATAGGACCTGGATTTTCTACAGTTGTTTCCTTGAAACTTGGGCAACTTTTTGACATGCTTAGTAGTAGGTAGAGCGTGAGGTTGCCCTTGAATTGCAACGGAGTCTAAGGGACCAAAATCATTGAAAGTAAACGTAGTTTCCATATTACCTGAACTTGAAACAACTAAAGCACTAGTACTTGGAACTACAATTAACGGAGCTGAGGATAGAATAGGTGATACCTGAGGTGCTGAAGTCCTTATCATAGTGCTAGGAGTTGTAGTAGTGAATGGAAGAGATACCTGGACCGATTGTAGAACAAATGTACCGACTGTGAGAGAAGGACTGGCGGTGGGAGTGAAAGAACTATTCTGAAACAAGTGTTCCGATTCGCTAAGGGATGGGTAGATCCCTTTTGAGGGGTCAAATAGGGATGATCAATGTAGGTTCCCTTGTGAAGTCACCCTTGTATCCTGTGGAGTCTCCAGGGGAGCAAAATAAAATAAATCAATGAAATAAAAACTCACCGAATGTCATGTCACCAAAGCTTGCATTCCTTCGCAACAACGCCAATTTGTTAGCACACTTTTTCACCCTCCAATTGAACCGATAAATCTGATATTTCAGCGATGAAAAAATGGGTAATTAAACGAGTAAAGCCCCAAATTGTCATGGGCTAGACCCCTCTCCATTTGGGCTGGTGCTTGCTAGCGTCAGGGGGGAATCCCTAGGGTGATTTGTTGTTGTCTTAAGGTCTGATTTTCTGCAAAATAAGACAATAAGCATCAGCTATAATGTCTTGGACAACGTGTTAATTCTGCCCAAGAGGCGGGGAAAAAAGATAGCTTTTTAGCTTGGAGGGATCCTGTAGGGTTAGCATAAGAGAAAAAGAAAGAAATAGAAAGAGAAACTCCTCATAAGATAGCTAAATCACAATGAATAGTAAAGAACCACTTAGTCAATTTGCAAAGATAAATCAAAACACCAACAAGAAGGAAGGTTCAGAAAACAAACTCAAAACTTTTTTTATTATAGGCTTGTCAAAGGGTTGATTGTGCCACAATCAACAAGTCCACAATTGGTACAATGATCACCCTTGCTCAAGAGAAAATAGCTAGTCTAAAGAATGAGAGAGAGAGAGAGAGAGAGAGAGAGAGAGAGAGAGAGTAGTATGTGCTACCGCCACAAAAATCCAACCAATATCCAATGTAGAAGCCTCCAATATATAGTGTGAGGGGCGCACATCCGAAGAGATAAGATAAGATAAGATAATTATATTAATGTCCAATAAATGACCACAAAAGTAGGTCAATGGGACTGAGAACTACAACAAGTATGAGTACGATGTGGGAGTGCAAACACAACTCTTAGATAATGCCGAAAATGCCTGAAATAACAGAAAGAAAGAAATCTAAAGTCAAGTAGTCTTAGGAAGT